>CACRXP010001053.1:138375-152337 GCA_902702965.1 Spirometra erinaceieuropaei | reverse complement strand
CACAGCCACAAACCATATCCTTGCGACATTTTCCTTCCAGAAAGAGTTTTATTTTCCCGCCACTACAGACCACAGTATCTTTGTTTTTATTGAAAGCACTGATGGCAAATGATGTCGCATTTTCTGTAGAAAGAGCGACTATATGCTAGCATTTGTATGCCCAAGGACGTTGCATACTCCGTAAATGCCTATTACACAATCGCGTAGAATTGACAATTCAAACCATCGTTTGCGAGGATGTCGACCGGGTGGTCCGCAGCAGGGTAGGAGCAGAGAGTGACCTGCGCGTGAGTTCGGTTATAACGATAATAGGCTTGTGCGCCGTCTGCCGCATTCTCTCTTCCTCCCCCCACCCGCCCCCGGTGTCATATCAGAGTCGAGGAGACGGAAAGCGGGAGAGAACGCAGGTGGCCCGCTGATCTACCAGGATTCTGGTAGAGTCCAATTGAATAGCGACATCGTAAAAGAACAAGCAGAAGCGTTAAATAAGCTTCACACGGCCGCTCTGTAGGCCTCACCTGAGCGTTGAGCGGCGCAGAAAAACATTTGCTAGATCAGCACGCATTAACTACTTGAAAGCCACTGTCTACGACGTAGTAACGACGTATTTTACGGCTTCCGCTACGTAGCTGTCCGAAGGACAGGAAACGTAGGAAATATAACGATGCTCCGGTTTAGCAGTCAAACTTTAGTACAAATATTAGTTTCTGTGTAACCTCAATGTAACCGAAGGTAAAGTGGAAATATGTACTTGACTCGGTCCTGAAAACGGACATCAGAAGAGAGGCAAGCAGGAGATTAATTCAACGACCGAAGGTGCTTTTTTATATAGTGTTGAGAAAAAGTCAAGTCTGTTACTCTATATCAAGCATTCCAAGGTTTAAAAGCCCACTCTTGTAACTTTGCTCCCCTTCTACACCTAAAGCGCTTAGAATTTATTCACAAAACCAAAACTGTGGCTCAAAATGTTCGGGAGGGTTCTGGAACCAACATAAGCTCGAACGTCCGACTGTCTATGGTTTCCTTAGATAAATTCCGTTTTTAAGTTCCAGACACCCAATTGTACAGATTAGCAGAACAATGATAAATCCTTCTTCAAGAGGGCTGGGCTAGATGGAGCACCATTAGATCAGGTCGCCAAAGCCGTTTCGGGATCTGAGTGTGTCTTTTAAATCTTAGCATTAGTTCATATTCGTGAAACTCTCCACCGACTGAGAAATACCAGCCTCCCGACAAAATAATTAATTGAGTTTAGGTCCAGACAACAGTGTGACACATGTCCAAGTCAATAACTCTATAGACATGTATGTTGGATAGAAAACTTCCATCCAACTTGCAGGCGCTCGTTGATTTTGCTGGCCCCCACTCAAAAACCAACTTTTGTCAAAATATGCAAGCGCATCTTTCAGGAGATGGCGGAGTTTGTTGTTATCTCCGACGCTTTTAATGTAGGCCCACGTCCTTAGTCGGCTCAAGGAAGTCCCTCTGCTAGGTAACTGGTTTAAACGAATTTGGGTTAAGCGATTTTACTGTCTTTTATAAAAAAATAAGGACTTTTGCCTCTCTCTCTCTGCTCTTTAAACATTCTTGACTTTTTCTTAATGCCCTATAGTTCTTCCCAGCTGAAGTTCTTTCATCCTGTGATGACTCTTTTTAGCGTCTAAAGATGCAGCTGATAAATTGGCATGAATTAGGGCACGATAATGAATGCTGAATGCTGATAATGAATGTTCTGTTGGAGATAGTGTGTATGTCTACAGATTTGCAGAACAGAGGCGATTAAGTGACCCGCTGTCGTACGTCAGGAAAGTGCAGGACTCTTTTATTTCCATACACCAGTTTACAGGTAGTCTGATTTTGAAGGAACGAGCAGCTTAAAAGTTGACGCACATTGAGTGAGAATCCACCGGGCAGGAGACAGACCCTACCAGACTGGCTGCCGTGCCACCTGTAGGGCTGCCCGAAGTAATCCTTCTACGCTGTCTACGCCCGACACTCAGGTACCATCTCTAGGTCAGCGAAACTACGCTCCTCGCAGGAGTCAAACCCGAGTAACCGTTCCGATTTGGATTTAAAGCATAACATAAGTATCTGGTATGTCCCTGCTCATCCGATGAAACTGTGTGATTCGGGTCAGTGTGGAGGAAATAACCGCGCAGTGTCAGGCGCAGAGAGGGGATTTAGGCTAGTCTAGCCACTGTCTCCAGTTTTATCGTCACTCATCTTAACGTAGTCTTCTACCTGAGTTCCCGTTGGATGGGGAGACAGGAGTTGGGCGCACGCTTAACAAGTACCCCTACCTATAATTCAGTCACGTGCAAACCGCCTCCACCAAGTCGTTGTCTCCATCACCAGCCTTCTGTCCCCCACCTCTATGCAGAAATCAATGCCCTACGGGGAAGGCAGTTCCGTAGTCGCCAAGGCTAAATTGGAGTTTTTTCAGGAAAAGAACCTAGCGCAATGCGGAAACTGGCCGGGAGGTATAAACTGCCATGTCTGAGGACGTACTGATTAAACTCTTTCAGGGAAAGGGCTGGAAACGGCGTCCGAAAATGTTGGTTCACGCCCTAAACGCAGCTGACCATGGCTGCCGTGGACGGTCAACCGACTGCTAAACCGCTTCACGCATCACAAGCACAATCCGACGAAAATGACTGTTGTTGCCCACGCGGAAACATTATCTCATGTCTATCCTAGAGGAAGTTTTCTCTTAAACCTCGGACAACACCTGATGTAAAAGGCGAAAACAAAGAAATAGTGGATAGGAGTCGTTCAGCAGGACTGTTTATCGCAATGCATACGTAGACATCTGGAGAATTATTGGCTACTGCTCTGAATATCTCACAATGAAGCATCAACTTCGCTGTCGGACAAGAATCCACCTTCGCTGTGTATTCTCCTGCATCGACAGTCGGAAGAAAACTTCATATCGTGACTGGCCGGTATCACACTGCTGCCGGCCGTACATTCTTAAGCACTACAAGATGCATTCTGGCTGGGTAAATCAAGGATTCCTTGTCTATGCGCGGTGTCCCTAATTGCTCTTTTTGGTCTACATGCATTTGCGAAAGCGAATACGCTGAGCGCCCGTTAAGACAGGTGGATGTTCGGTCAGTTGAGAAGTTGCAAAAGTGATTAATCATTGGCAGTCGCGAAAAGGCGAATTACGGGAGGCATTTTAGAAAAGCCAGATGCGGTCGTTTATCGGCCTGACGTTTGGGATTCTCACTCAAATCCATCCCCAGAGATAATCGTCTCCACCTCGAATAGACATAAAGTTGCTGAATGGTCTCCAAGGGAGTGCTGAGCAAACAGATGTTTAGTTGGACATTGCATACACTTAGTCGAGAAACACTGATTTCGAGCACTGATAAAGTTGCAGATAGCAGTTCTCTTCATCAGTTTCGAGCGTTTAAAGGTTGTTCAGATAGGGGTCGAAGAATATTTTTAGAAATAATGTCCCTTCCGTTGAGTTTGGATTGCAGAACAAACAGGCAAGCCAGAGGTTTATGTGCCTGGGTCATCACTGAACCCAACGTAATCGCGAGGATTTCGCATGACGATATCTAATTGTTAAATCAGTCTCAAAAATATTTGGTAGAAAGCATGTCTTTTATCTTGTTTTGGCGGTATGGTCTGTGGTTCTACAGGCGGTCAAATGCCCATGTATAATTCAGGAATTCGCGCGAACCATAAAGTTGCGTACTGCGTCCGGCAGTCGAACCAAATCGGCGAACGCCCCTCCAAGAGACATTCAAAACTCCGAAATCCAGCTGATAGAATCCCTTTCAGTAAATCAGAGTCCGAACATTGGACTTCAAAAGCTTGCTGGACCAGATTCAGACCCTCGACAGGCCTCGCCTGGCGCTAGTCGACTGATGACGGTAACGAAGACGGCAATCGAAATTCCAGTTCTCCGTGTTTTCTCGCCTTAAATCCTTCGATCGCCAGTCTGCGAATCGAACTTTCGAATTCTGTATAGCGGAACAATACCTTAACCTGTCCGTCACTTAAAATTTTGAATCTAAGCAATAAGCAAGTTAATAGAGACTGTAAGTTATTGATCCTTTTTCCGCCAGTGAAAAAAACTTAATTAAAAACGTTGACTCAGTTATATTTAATATAATGTGCATTTTGCCAGACAGCCGTGCGGAAAATCATAATCTTGCAAGCTAGCGGGCGAGTAAAACTTAACGCTTAGTCGCTTAACAATATTTCTGTCTTTAAGCATATATCTGATTGGATTACCGGAGTATTAAATAGTTGGACCCATTGCAAAACGTTGTTTTTCTTGACATCATAAAAGTGTTCTTTTCAAGAAAGGGCAGGAACTGACAGAAGTTTAGCGAAAAAACTGAATTGCGAAAAAAACCCACAGGCTGGGAGCCACGATGCGCTGAGTAGAAGCTGCATGCAGAAGGTTGCATGTCAAACAAGAGTTTTGTAAATTTCTTCCGGCGAGTAAGCAAACCGAAATGTTGATGAAAATAAGAACAGGATTAAAAGGTCAAGCCACTACCAGGATCTCTCGGTTTATTTGTTTGCGCAGTCAAGGAAAGTGGAAACTGCTGTCATGTTTCATGCGAGCAACTGCATTCCAGAGAAAAATTAGGACTTGCCATTTCAGCTACCGATTGACATGCATTGACAAGCGTCGGCCGGGTTTTTATGAAAAAAATGTTCACTTTATGTTATAATTGACCAAGGCGACAATGGTTACTCCAGATCTGTCTAAATAATAAATTTAAAAGTGATAAGATGGTCCACGCCAGCTTTCTCTGCGAAAACTTGCTAAGTCATAGGTTAGCGGACTTTAGATAAACTGGATTTGCGGTTCTGAGGCATCGTAAAAACTTTAATATTTTATTACCACTACGTAAAATACGTCCTAATTTGCAAATCTCTGGTAATTATTGACGCGAGTTTGTTAAGTGTACCTTTCAGTGTAATCCTAACGTCTTAAAAATGCGCATTTAAATAAAAGAACCCTAAAAACAGATAATACCATTCAACAAGGAAATCCGGAAAGCAAAAAATACCCTTGTCATCGTGACGATCGAGCTCGTTAAAGTGAAATAAAGTGCCACAGATCGGTTGAACTTCCAAGTCAGGAAGCTGAGGCATTCTCTTAGTCAGTACCAAAAACTTTTCCAAAATTCATGAGACAAAAAAGGCTCTCCTTCGATGCTTGGTGGACCACTGTCCAAGCTATAAAACGCAGTTTAAACCACATCTGCGGTTGCCGGAGGACAGTTCGAGGTGCCACTTTTTTATGAATGTCCTCACATTGCGCCAAAATTTACTTGCTTCCAACAAAATGCTCACTTTAGCCTTCTACCAATCTTTTGAAGAGGTAAAAATAAAAAAAATAAAAAGCGTAGTTACGATCACTCACAAGTAATGCATTATGAGCAGCTCTAGAAAGCATTGAAGCCAGTTTTTGCAGGTCCCGCAGTTTCCTTGACTTCGCTATGTCTTCATCGTTAGCTGTACTCTGGCCGAGGGAACCTTCCTTTTCATCTTCCTTTTCGTCGTCGTCGTCGTCGTCTTCTTCTTCTTCTCCTGCTTCTTCTTCTTCGACGTCTTCCTGAAGGTTTCCAAAACGATCAACAAAGGCAGATTCGCTTCTCTGACGCTTCGATCCGTTGGACTGGACTCGAAAGTGACTAGTGTTTTCACTCTCAATGGTGGAAGACACAAGTCGACAGTGAGCATTGACAGATACTTGAGCATTGTATGAAACTGCAGCCGATGGACATTTGCTATCAGTCGAATCAGCCTCCCATGAAAAAGAGTCGGAAAGTCTTTTATGTGCTGCAAACGAGGACGCATTCAGGCCTCCGCGTAATCTTTCAGCGACGAAGTCTAGCCACTTTGTTGTTAAAATTAACTCAAACACCAGTCTCTGTCGATCGCTTAATAGTTCGTCTTTTAGCGGCTCCTTCTAGAAAATGGAAATACATCGTCGGTTTGAAGAGGTGATTTCGTGTGCACCCGAGAGCAGACGAGAAACCGATACTGTGCATGAGTACACGACAACTGAGTCCCTAAGTAACGCCAGAGACATATTTAACAAAATCGTTCTGAAAATAATGTCACAGTCAACAACAGCAACAAGCAGGGGCCATAGCAACAACACTTGAAACAACAGGTTACAAAGTCTTTAGTAATAGCAACGAATAAACATCCACTGGTGGCGTAACCCGCGTCTTAGGATTGATCAAAGTATACGATGAGTGACATGGGAAAGAGCGTTTATTCGAAATTTTGGTTTCTAGGACAAAGATTTCCGGAAAAAAAACATTAATTTCCAAGGTAAAGAAGAAAGAGAGGGCTATTTCCATGGCAGCGATCGTCACCAGTAGAACTCAGTCTACGTTCATTCGGTTTCGTTTTGGGCACGAGTCAGTTGGAGGGTGCAAATGCGACGGAATCGGACATTTTCACCCCAGTTACCTTTCACCAAAATTTTCAGCCATAAATTCTTATTCGCCCCGCTTTCACTATCAAGAACGCTTAACTGGGCTCAAGAGAATGGCGAAATCAGCGACCTCGGTGCCTCATGGAGGTCAGATGACTTGGCACCAGCCTACCTAAAATATGATTTTGACATGGTTGACTCAGATTAGCAGCTGAAACGTTGATAGCGAGTTTCTAGATAATTCCAGCATGCTGCAGTCCACCCAAATCGTGCTTCACTTCTGACTAATGATGATTCAAGCGTCAGAGATGTTCGAGTAGACCGTTCTTAGTGATTAACAAGTATATCATGCAGTAGTCCTGACAAATATTTGTTTTGAGAAAATTTGCTTAGAACGACTTTCGGAATTTAACTGAGCAACAGAATGAAATTTTTTCAAAGTTTGCCGATTCACACTGTCGATGTAAACTTCGCATATGCTGTAAGGCTGTACGCTATGCGGCAAGGAAAACGAGGACCAAAATAACTGAGAGACATGAACGCATAGCCGGGATACAGAAAGCGGTATGCAGAATTTAACTATTCTGCCCACGGAATATGATTCACGTAGGATTGTTTGAGACCGGTGGATTTAAAAAACTTCGTGAAGGTAAATTCACTTTTTTTTCTTCCATGGCAGTGAAAATTCCCAATATCTAAGTGAAAGTCCAGAAATTGTGAGGCCAGTCTTGCTATGACAGATGTGATCGACAAAGGTTATGTCTAATTATGCGGCATAAAACTTAGAACTGATTTGCCTGAGCGCTGTTGGTGTGATGTTAACCGTCTCCGCCTAACTAAGAGATGTTCACCTTAACTACCTGTTTCATATCATTCCTTGACGGGAAGTGACAAACCTCATCTTTCTAGGTATCACAGATTGATGATAAATGATCGTTTTTTTCCTTGAAAGTTCTGAAAAACCGGACACAATAATGTTTGTCATATAAATGTTTGTGATAAACATGCGAATGCACACGAGTCGTTCGGAGAGATGATGCCGGTTGGAGCCTTGCTCGGTAGAACGTTCGAGAGGGACTTAATGCTCTTCAGCAAAGAAAGATGAATTGTGGAACTGACAACGAAAGATGATGGCCAGAATCGATTAAGAACAGTCCTAACCGGAGTTTATGGTCATGACTGTGTGGCCTTATCATTTTTGTATGCTAAAAGGCTGTTGAAAAGGAGACATTCCAAACTTGCACACACTGACTATCCATTAAAAGTGAAATGTTAATACCAGGTTTGAGTTTCAGTTCTTAGATATGCAGAGCACCCTCCTTATAGGGATAACTACTCTCTACAGTCACGTGTGACTGATGTGAAATTCGAAACGTTTAAGAACGGTACCATCTTGTTCGAAGTACTATTTCTTGTAAATTCGCATTTTAACTTCACAAGCAAGCATCCGCACGAAGGCGCATTCAAACATAAGCTTTGAATGAGAAACTCGCTTATGCCTTTGGGGAAGGGTTTCAACTCGTATTAAGACAAACCCGTCGCCGACAGTCTGCTTTTCTGCAGTACGGATTTCCACAATATGCGCAATTACAAATCGGAGCATACTACAAATGAAGCTGACACCTGTTATGCTGGAAAAAAAACAAAAAAATATAAGAGAAGAATTGTGTTATGAGCAACTACGACGCGGCGACATGCGGTTTGAGGAGAAACCAGATCTGTCGATGGTTTAAGTCAGGCTTAGAAGTTAAACCCAGCTCAGTCTGATAATTAATTTTTTTGCAATCAAGGATGGGTGACTTGTTCTAATCGTTCACAGACTCGTTTGCCAAATTACTCGTCTGAAAAGGGTTTACGGTTAAAATGCTTAGTATTTGTTTTGTGTCGGGTCACGGATGTCCTTAATGTGTGAGCTTGTCCCTTGACAGCCTTGTAGAGAGCGTAAGTGGTCTGAGTAAACTTGTGGGCCAACAATGCGTGGAGACTGACATTTTTCGTCATTAGCCAACTTACCCTTGAATTTTGGTAATACACGGTACCCGAATGTACCCAAGAAAACCTGTGTAAGTGGACTCACGTTCTGGAATATCGAGACGAAAAAGGTTAAAAGGCGTCCTGAAGACCACCGATATAGTTAAAAATATTTTCCACTCTCTCGACTGGAAAAATATAGAATAATCTCAAGACTTATACTCTTCAAATGCGTTTTCATAACTGCTAAGGTAAAGCAATATCTCTGAGGACCACATATTTTAAGATGTGCTACTGTATGTCCAAAAACCGGATAATGCAGAAACTTGCGTTGGTGGGGCCGAATGAGTTACTATCCCCCATGGGCTATTGCGCGTCAGGTCAACGACAGACAACTGATGCAATGAGAAAACTAAAGGAAAATATTAAAGTAATTAACTGGAATTTAAACCAATTATTTAGACAAAAGAGGTTTCGTCGTTAAAGCCTCCACCGAGGCAAAAAAGACATTACATCCCACAAAGTTGTACATTGATTTGTAACTGCAGAAATTATTCAATAATTCAGTTGGTGGCTCATTATTTATTCCGTAATATTTAGTTTCGTTAAGAATATAACCCGTAAAATGAATAACTGGACAACTGAAAGAGCCAAACTTCAAAAAATCGATATTCTCAAGCACAGAATAAGATTATTGATGGTAAGTATACTAAAGCCACAGGTATTACTCCAAACCTTATTTTTAATTTTATGAAGATACTTAAGTTCCACCGGAACGCGTTCGTTCCTCTTTACGATCAGGAAGGCGAAATATAGTTCTGATGCGATCAAGAGGGCAGCAACCACAATTCTAATGGCAAAATTAAATAAAGACACTCCGCTTCATTTTAATTCGTCTTCTGCGTGATCAAGGGATGAAAATGGTCTAACATGGAATGCAAGTAATTAATTGTGCAAGGACTTCCTATGCTGTCTGAACTTCATACGTCTACGTCGGAAACCCATGGCAAAAGAGAAACAGAAAAGCATTGGAAGAGCTTATTGGTAAAAACGTGAAATATTTACTCGGAAATCAATTAATAGACGAGAACATGGATACATGTCTTAGGCCTGCAGGTTCACATATTCCCAGACTATACGGACTACCAAAATTGCACAAGCCAGGGGCACCGTTAAGACCAATTTTATCAATGAGGAATTTGCCTCAACATGAACTCGCCCAATGGTTAGTCCAACAAATCGAACCAATCAGGCGTGACCTTGCCGTCTACACTACCAAAGATACTTTCCCTTCGTAGATGAGCTGAAGAATCAGAATTTTCTGAAAACGCTCATGATCTCGCTTGACGTGCAGAACCTGTTAACAAATGTGCCACTGGATAAAACCATCGACATAATCTGCGAGCATGCAGGTGGAACATGTTTGTCACCAGGGCAACTGCGGGAACTGCTACAGATATGCACGAAGAATGTACAGTTCTCGTTCAACGGAGGACAGTTGTATCAACCGATCGACGGTGTAGCTATGGTTAGTCCATTGGGGCCGATCCTGGCGAGCATTTTCAATCAACCAACCTCATTCTAAAAGCGATGTGTGAAGGGCATTCTCGCCATAGTCAAAAACCCAGAGGACGAAGAACTGTTAGTCAGGCCTATGAACAATGCACATGCAAAGATACGATTTATGATTGAGTATGAGAAGAACTACACACTGCTTTTCCCGCATATTCTTGTATTTAGGCGGGCAGATGACTCCATTCAGAGATCCATCTATCGGAAACCCAGGATACATGTACTTTCTCTGTTTCGTTCCAATCCAGAGAAAACGGAACTTGGGTTTGTGCCTGTTCAACAGAGGCACCAGAACCTGTTCGCCAGCTACGATCGATGACGAAATAACTTGTCGAAGAACGTTTTTCTTAGAAATGGGTATCCGAAGAAATTCGTAGATAAATATCGCCATTCGAGACAACGAATTCCTGCGAAATATCCGTGCCAAAAAAGCCAGTGAGCGTCTACCTCCCTTTCAAGGGTACCAGACGTGACGACTTCGGTGCACAATTAAACGGACGTAAGCCGCCCCTAACTTGTTTATAAGCACTACAACGGCCATTCCAGTTAGACCAAATAAAGACACTGCCCATGCACGCCACATCAAACTGTATTAATGAGTTTACGTGTGGTTGCGGATTCATAGGCATTGGGTGCACGCAAAGGAGGTTGACAGCTCGTCAGCAGAACACATGTCGAAATGGCTGCTTAAGGCGGAAAATAAGATATCGAGAAGTTCAATAACGAAGCACTTATTGGACACGGGCCATACGATGGACCTAATGGCTGCATCATTTAAGGTCCTGCCTCGGGCGACGACTGGGCGTCTACTGCGCTTTGCAGAGCACGGAGGAGGAAACTAGAACTCTATAAACAGCTGGATCACGTGATCAGCCTCGCACTGCCCTGGTAGGGATCGATAATGGACGCAGCGTCATCCCCATGCCCGTCCTGTCACTTCCTCCCCATACCCCCCTCCCCGGTACGACTGACTGCCCTCCCGCGCGTTGCAGTTTTAAACACGCCCGACAAGTTTTCACTGTAATCTGAACTCGCCTGTTTGGATGACACCCCCTCCCCCCTCGCATGCGCATCCACATATCATACCAACAATCCATGTCTCGTTTTACCTATCACGTTTCATCTCTCCAAATAGATCTCTGGTTGAAGAGCCTACCTTGTCTTATAAATACGCAATGACCATGCGCAGTTGAATAAGAGGTCACGAAATTTCGTCGCCTTTGCACTGTTCTAATTTATTCCGAGAAAACGGTGCTTTAATAACGCTAAAAGGTAAAAGTGAACGCCCGGCTAATGCCTTCCGTACTGATCACAGTCTGATGACCTCTACCCTTATAATTTAGACTCTCGATTCTTTACAAGCGTTCAATGGATGTCCAGATGTAGAGAACACATTTTGCACCATGTTTACAGTTGCACTTCTTTATTAGGCTCTTTTTCCGCCTATAAAGTTAACCTCTCATATTTTTGCGGGTCCATGACAGCAAATGTCACCTCTAGTGTACACAATTCCTTAAAATGCGCTTAAACAGTTTACAACTCATCGAAATGTGTTGTGTGTCTGACACCCAAGGAAGAAAAAGGAGCTTTATGTTTGAAAATGCATTATCACTAAAATTGCTACAAGCGCAAGGCGAATTGAGTGTGTTGAACAGTGGGCAACTCAATAAACCTCCACAATCTGACAGCCCATCTTAGAATGCGGGATTCGTGGTTTAGCGGCTGCATTAAACGTTTGCTTAATTCGAGCAGGCAGTAAAGAAATTGAGGAAATCGATTCTGTGCTCCAAGCATAAGTGAGAGAAAGGAGTGCTGCTTGTTCCTATCAAGAGGTCATTAAATAGACGTTAGTACGAGCAAAACCAACCCAACCCAACCAACACTCTACTTTAAAAGTGGGGAACAAGTTTTTTTCCCTAGAACTTAACTATAACTTTAAGGCGGATTTCAGCGTGTGAAGCCGACGGAGTGCAAGGTGGATGGAAATGAAAATTCCTATCTCTGAGAATAATTCGGAAAAGAAATAAGTTTTTATTCCAGATCAAAATTCATTCTGTTTTTCGTAAGTCATGGCCGCTAAGGATCGCAGCCCCTTATTTCACCTGCGTTCATAAACATAAGATTCAAGAAAGAGCATAATAACCTCTGAACCTGTTTCCAATTGTTTTAACGTCCTTACTTCACCCATTTACATGGACCATATGACAGTATTTTAAAAGTCAGTGAGTTCTGACTAGTACATCTATCAGTTACGTCTAAGACCTTTCTGTGTGTCTATTTAGTCTCTGGGGCATGAATGACGTTTAACGTTAGGCCAGCAGTTTAACAAGCTGCCTGTAAATCGTCCTAACATTTTTATGCTTAAAAACGATGTATATAGAATGCTTCTCAGGTTACCGATGGTTAATTTATCCCCTGGCCAAAGTAGAAGTACCAAAAGTGGTTTACGGCCAACCCTCAGGCTGTGAGGCTAAGAAATCCACCAACTCTCAAAGCTTAAAGGGCTCAGAGGTCTTCTGATGTTTTCTGAGAGGATGTAACAAAAACTTCTTTGAAATAGAGTTTTCCGTGAAGCTGAGAGTTTATTTTGTCCAACGCTCCCTCGTAGTTATGTCGTCCGATAAGGGAATAACATGTCGAAATAAAGGGGGGGGCAGTTGACTGCACACATTGTGGAAACTATGAAAAACTGGCGCCGAGAATACGGCACCAGAGTAAGCAAACGTCCAATTTCCATAAAACCTAAGTGAGGAAAATGGCCGCGATAGCAATGTTTTCCGTTTTGCACCGTTATCTGTGAGATGATTGTTTTGTTTAAGAGGATTCGTGAATTAACCTACACAGTACCACTCACAAATCAGGCAATTACTTCGAGCTTCATTATACATTATAATGACTAAAGAGATCCTCATGCATAAAATTGCCGCTTCAACAGTTTAAGAGTTCTGGGTATTGTTCCAAATGATTTTGAAATCCAAAGGGGCTTTTGCCCAGGAAGAGAATACTGCTGTTCTTACTATAAGTGAATAGCACTTACTAAATGAGTGTCGGTTTACATGTCATAAACTGAATAAACCCCAAGTATTTAAACGTTATTTGACAAACAAATGACTTCTGAGTCGGTGAAAGGAAAGTTCAAAATATTTATGGGCAGATATCAGACTTAGAGAGATGGCATTTAATCGCTAATCAGTCGTCCAGGTGTCCAGTGCGGCAGAATTTTAGGCATGCGCAATTAAACTAAAATCCAGTCCTGACAGAGAGGGTTATGCCAGATGAAATGGATATTTGTAGTGAAGGCAAAGTTAAATGAACGCCAGAAAACTCCTAAAAATATTATTTCCAGAACGGGCGAAAATATCCACAATAAGTCATAATGCCTGTTAGGTATCTTTTGCTGAATTACCTTTCTCCATAGACATCAGATATCATTTCTGAGTTATAAAAGTCCACATGAAAGCGAAACTACACTGCACACTGACTTTATGTTCGCGGTGTTAGTCTCCTAATTCTCCACCAAATGTTGTGCTAGAGGATTTTGAAGGACTCGGGAAGTATTAATTGACAACTAATCATTCTTTACGGGATGTCTTTTGGAACTTGTTATTTTAACATCTAAAGCATAGAAGCAACTCGCATTCCAAAATGACTCGATTTTGAAAGCCAGTACCATTTAAACATCTCTGGGGTAGAATAAGACAGCAGACGGGAATTGTCCGTTCTCTTGTGTTAACATGTTACGTGTCTGGTTAGTTGTATTTGATCCATTCCATCAAATCCTATTACTGGCATGTGGAGTTGATTTATGTTAAAAACTGCCGTTAGCACTATATTTCGATCAGAGTCATCGCAAAAGACATTTTAACGCATTGTCATATTAGCGTCGTTTTTCTATACAATTCACTTAACTACTAGATACGTCCTAATTTTACAAAGAAAGGCTCCTCTTTTCAGAATGAAACTAAGCCAATGCACAAACTTGCATCCATAAAAACGAA
>CACRXP010001053.1:107829-130691 GCA_902702965.1 Spirometra erinaceieuropaei | reverse complement strand
TTCTGAGTCGGTGAAAGGAAAGTTCAAAATATTTATGGGCAGATATCAGACTTAGAGAGATGGCATTTAATCGCTAATCAGTCGTCCAGGTGTCCAGTGCGGCAGAATTTTAGGCATGCGCAATTAAACTAAAATCCAGTCCTGACAGAGAGGGTTATGCTGGATGAAATGGATATTCGTAGTGAAGGCAAAGTTAAATGAAAGCCAGAAAACTCCTAAAAATATTATTTCCAGGACGGGCGAAAATATCCACAATAAGTCATAATGCCTGTTAGGTATCTTTTGCTGAATTACCTTTCTCCATAGACATCAGATATCATTTCTGAGTTATAAAAGTCCACATGAAAGCGAAACTACACTGCACACTGACTTTATGTTCGCGGTGTTAGTCTCCTAATTCTCCACCAAATGTTGTGCTGGAGGATTTTGAAGGACTCAGGAAGTATTAATTGACAACTAATCATTCTTTACGGGATGTCTTTTGGAACTTGTTATTTTAACATCTAAAGCATAGAAGCAACTCGCATTCCAAAATGACTCGATTTTGAAAGCCAGTACCATTTAAACATCTCTGGGGTAGAATAAGACAGCAGACGGGAATTGTCCGTTCCCTTGTGCTTACATGTTACATGTCCGGTTAGTTGTATTTGATCCATTCCATCAAATCCTATTACTGGCATGTGGAGTTGATTTATGTTAAAAACTGCCGTTAGCACTATATTTCGATCAGAGTCATCGCAAAATACATTTTAACGCATTGTCATATTAGCGTCGTTTTTCTATACAATTCACTTAACTACTAGATACGTCCTAATTTTACAAAGAAAGGCTCCTCTTTTCAGAATGAAACTAAGCCAATGCACAAACTTGCATCCATAAAAACGAACGGATTTTGCAATGGGTACAACCGCACTACCGGACTTCCATCAGTCCGACCATTACTAGTTAATTATTTAATCAGTTTTTTAGTCTAACTGAAGCAAAAGCTGTAGCATGAATAGCACTCTTATTCAACCGTAAGATTTGAAAGAACTCTTTTGCCTTGGCCACGGCTTAAAACAGATATCCTCTGAGGTCTCTCTCTCATGCTACAGCTTTATACTACTTGGTGTTCAAAAAGAGATTAGTTAAGGCATGCAAGCACATGCTTTTTGTGCAAGTCAGTTGGCGAGAAAAGCATAAATTGGGCACCAGTCCTGTCTATGGTGTAGCTACTGCATGCACAGCAAGAAAAAATGTTCATGCCACGAAACGGGACGTATGATGGAAAGCAGTGGTTAAAATGTTCTAAAAGGGGTCTGTAAGACTTACCCTTGTTCGTGCAGCGTAACCTGTATCATCGCTGTCAATGGACTTAACCAAGTCCATGATGCGCTGGTTGATTTTGTTGCATTCCTCTAAAAACATCAAACAAGGGGAGTACCACATAATATACCAGTAGAACTGGTCAATAACCATTTTCAGCAAAATCGTGCGCAAACATGCGTTAGATGGGGATGTCGCATATTGACGGCAGAGAAATTAATTTACTAATAAGAACCAGTTAAGGATACATCAGTCCCATGTCCATGTTCACCTGAATATTAATCGCCGTCAGACTTAGCGCGAAAGGTAGAATCACGCCCTCAGTTAGGCGGTTTAGATTACCTTCAGTGAAAACCAGTAGTTTGGCCTAACGAAAGCAAACTGGCGGGTCGTACTTGGCGATAGTGCCACAGAGTTCAATGTATCTTAATAACGCTCATTAGTATGACAAGATGTTGAATTTTGCGCCGCAAATATGGTTATATTAGGTAAAAACTGGATACACAAAGCGTGCAGTTTTGCAATTCTACTTAACAATATTCTGGAAATGCAAGCAGCTACCAAACCGTGTTCCTTCAACGCCTAGGTATCTCAAAGTAAAAGCAGTCTTCACTTAGCTTACAATTGTGTCTATATCGCTGCTTCAGGATCTTGCACAGTCATCCAGTGGTTGCCATAAAATGGCGTGTTTAGAGAGTTCACTAACTGCACTCCATAAAGGTCAAACAGCGACAACTTTTTCCAGGTTTGTAAAGGCTCCTACTCACTGCTTTCATTAATGGCAAGCAGACGACCGACTATTCTTTGCTGTGAGATGGAATAAGCGGATTAAGGGGCATCTTACGGCACGGCGGACAAAATCCATACGAGGGTCATTTCGCATTCCATCCCGGAATACCTGATGGAAACTGAATGTCAGGTAGAGTCACTCAAGGTCTTTCGAGTAAGTGTATCAGGTCTCCGCACAAAGCTACTGGGGCAGTTTGTTCCGACCGGGACAGAGACAACGAACACGGACAGGGGGAAGAACTTCGTGGGAATAAGGAGTCCAAAATGGACTCAGCGGTCACCTTGACCCAAAGTTCGCATAATTTAAACTCCAAGTCCTCCTTTTCGTCTTAGCTAATATAAGCCCAGCTCCGCTGATCGGTCAATTACTTTTGATTCTCTTTCCCAAATCTTTTCAGTCCTTTCTAATACCCTATCACCTCAAACATTAGACTACCCATTCTCCTCTGTGCAGATATCAGCAACAACACAAACTCTAAGTTTAACTTTAAACAGCTTATCCTTCCAAAAGTTTTAATCAGTTATGTAACTGCATGGAAGTGGTAAAAACTTGCTCAAACTGGCTGCCCAAATTCTACCTTTACAATTCCATAACTCTGTTTGTGAATCAACACTGTTTCTAGTTGAAAAATAGGAAAGGCCTTTTTCCACTTTAGATAAAAATGTAATTGAGCTTTGGTTTAATCAAGTCTTAGATTTCAGGGCAAATCGAAATCAGTAAATAAGCCAAAAATACTTGTTAGATCGCTTGACAAGCATCAACAGAATGCACCAAAATATAAGGCTCTCTGATAGATAGTGACGTCAAGTCAGAAATCAACTCGAGTCTGAATAGAAAGTAGGATAATTGCAAAATTTCGGCTGGAAAATGATAATTTCGAAATAAAACATCCCTCTCTCCCAACATGTATTGATCACAGATCCATCAGAATTAAATATGAGCTTAATTCAACCCTAGCAGAGCCCGTATACATTGAGCTTAATCGACTTCGAAAGAAGCAGCTGTATACAAAAGCTTTAAGTCACACTATCATGCGCATGTATGCACAAGGGACGACATTCGAGGGCACCAAGGAAATGTTGACGAGATACGACTCTTTTCGTCGATAAGCTGCTTGGTCTCCTGAGACTGCCGACAAATTTGCGTGCGGTTTTTTTAAACGAAATGTTACGAGGCAATTCCGCGGGTCGCCACAAGCTTGATGATGCCCCCTTCAAAAATACTCAGAGTAAACTGCAGTGTCTGGGAGAGTTCTGCCCAATGGAGGTCGCAAAAGCCCAGATAACCGCCATCTTACAAGTTATCTATTTCGCACTCTTCGGGTCAAACAACGAAATTACCCTGGAATACAGAGTTCAGTTTGAGAAAACAGAACTGTCAGGCATTTTAGAAAATTGTCGAAATTCTGAGTGCCTGGCAAACTGGGTTTGAAGCACATGGACTTAGGAACTTAAACCTTCTTACTGCCAGCCACTTCAGTCAAGTCAAAGTAGACGCATGCGCGACAGGAGGTCCGCTTGAACGCAGTGCAGAAAATATTTTCAGTGTGTTTGATGTCCGACAGGAATGGTAGTAATTCCTTTGGCATTGTGTATTTAGCTTAGGTTTTGGCCTGCGGCGTGCAGACGTTTCCGGTATATTAAAGCATTAGTGGCCTGCTAAAATTTGCTCTTGATTTTTAAGACTCCGGTCTTCTCTGATTGGACGAACAGCCCCAGGAGTTAGCATGGCAACTCTGAGCAAGAGATCTAGTTGTGTGCTTATTAAGATACACCCCGCATTGGTAGCAAATTTATTTCTGACTCAAACTGATAGGTACTATCGTGAAAAATTAGACCATCCGAGCATCAAACCCCAGTTCTTCTGCCAATAAGATAACAGTATATGGGGAGACCGAATGCCCAAACGTATGCAAGCAAATTTTACCAACGACTGTAAAATGTGTTCAGAGGCTGATGCAGCCTCTGTAAAGCGCAACGTTCGTCAACGTTGTAAAGCCTTCGGGGTCACTAGGCGAAGGTTTTCTACTTTATCCGTTAGGTAAAATATTGGTCTTATTCCTCAACATTCTACACAGCTACACTTGAGACGCATGTCATAATTATTTCATTAGGGGCACTTCTGATGGCAGACTGTGACGAACGCTTTACCGCTATAATAGTTTGTGATTTCCCATAGTCTGCCATGAAAAATAATAAAAATGCTCAAATTACGAACTATCTTGGCAAATGGCCACCTCATATGAATTGACAGGCCAAGCAAGGCATTGCAGGGCAACTACATGCGGTACTTGCCAGTTCGAAGTCGGCAATACCAATCTGTTATACAGACAACTACACACATCAACCCGAGGTCTTATAATGTGGGCGCTACACTAAGTTCACCAGTCTCTAATGATGTTAAGATGGAAAAGCTCACTGTAATTCCAGGCATCGAACAGGAAGATCTGAGCGAATTTGTTTTTTCCCGATACTTTAGCTGGTTACATGTAATTACCACCCTTCTGTATATAACAAATTTGTCATGCGTTTCTGAGACAGGATGATATTAATTATTTATAATGTTGACAGGTGCGTCCGTTATATCTCGATCGGTTTGCCGTAATATCGGAAGAATAGTGGCTCAACCAGGTTTGCGGACACTTTTGTGGCTAAGTCGGTTCCCTAACTGCTGTTCTCTATCGTAAGACAATTCTCAATGCCCACAGGCTTTCTATGAGGCGTTTGCACAAAATAACCATTCTAGGAAAAAAATAACATTCTAATACGACTCTAAAAACGTTTTGCCAGAGCCCACTAGCGAATTCTCAACGACTTTGTTTTCTTCGACAGTCCAGTAAAAAAGCTTGCAATCTGTGTTCCATTATCCGCGACATGCCTTTCGAATCATGCGGATTGTTAAACACCCATTGTGACAGGGAACGAGGTTTTAAAAGCTTTTAGTTCAGCATTCAGCACCCCAATAACTTTAACGCCGCAAGGATTTTAGTCTGACACAGTCGTAAAAGGCCTGCTGTGTGGGGCTAGTAGATAGCCTAACTGATTGCGCTGTTCGGCGTTTAGGACGAACAGCTTAATGGCAGAGGTTCAATTTCAGCCTGGCATATACCTACCTTGTTCGCCCACAGCATCACAACAACACTAAGTGTTATTGGGCGAGCGTTGAGGAAAGTAGATTAGAATAACGGCTCATCTCCAGGTCGTGTAGGTTTAAGGCTTGGAATCGAGTTATTTTAATCGAGGATGTGAAATTGTCCAGTGATTCGCTTAATTCTCAATCGCTGGTATGGACGCAGTCATCGTTTAGGTTTTGATGGCAGTAAAGTTTTCAGTAGGGACACCTAGCTTCAAATTTTTCAAATTTCAGCACTTCAGCTGATACAGCAGGAAGTATCCTGCCTATCAAAAAGCTAATGAGCACATTTTACCTGATGCCGTCTCTCCAATGTCACTGATTCTTGACAATAACACGTTATCTGCCCACTATCACATTCTTTCCGAACACCATCAATCATGACCCCTCCTCTTTCCCTTGCGTCATCAGCGCGGAATGCTGATTTCACACCTCCCCCAACAACTTACATTTAAAGTCGCCAGATATATCACCATGCGTAATGTAACCTTACGACGCGTTGCTCGGAAAAGGTCGAAAATGTACAAGTAAAATTTTGAATTGCAAGAAGGTAACAATCGGGAGATAGCACCAAAAAAATCCGTTACCTAGAAATAATACCTTTACCAGTGGACTTAAACGTCTTCAGGCTATATCAGCGATTGCAGTCCTACTTTTACGCACTACTCGGACTTTCCGCGACGGCCTAACATGTTCTGGCCGAACGAACATCGCAGGAGGTTACATAAGTGATGGTCGTTGTTATCCAACCTTCCCCATCGTTGCACACGTACACCTGAATATACGGCATACATTCGCATTATGGCAGGTTACTACAAAACAAAATCACTTTTAAACAGGATAAGTCGGCACAACATGGGACAGGAACAGTTCCCAGGCATCTGTTAGAGACATGGTATTGAGGCCAAACCAAAGACGATACTGTACTTCGTCTATGTGATCCCATACAGCTCGACCACATAGAGGGCCTCCCTCGTGGAGTTTCCTTTTCAGTCTACTCCACTATGCCTCAATGACATTGCTGTGCCGTTCGGTGGTAGGGTTCTTAAAGTTCTCTGAGTGGTTAACAGAGAAATGTAGATAACCTTCTGAGGGAAGACGATTATACGCCTTCCATTCGTCCGTTACCACTATACTGCCTTTGGCGACCCATTTTGTAATAACGGAACGGAGAGCGGGGCAACTTCCCGACCAGCCACCACCCATAAAACCCTATTACCACCTGTCCCGTAAGACAAGCTGCTTTGATTAGGCGGATTTTTTTAGGTGCCATCTCCCGATTGTTACCTACAAGAATTATCACGCTTCTTCGAAATTATTATTACGCGCTCATCTCCACTGACTATTAACCCTATGCTTACATTTCAGAGTAGTTAATTCTTCTGTTTGTTGAATTCTGACTTTCCTTGCTTCGGAATTTCAATCAAAAGTTTGTCCCTAATCCTCTTACCAGCGAGTTGTTTAATTTCATCGTTGGGTACTTCTTCGGATGGTCGGGGGCTTTCTGCCCAACCCTCGGCAACCTGACAGGACTCTAGGGTCTCGGCGCTCTCCGCGGAGATCTTTTTGTCCTCCACTTCTGTTTCACTTGTTTCTTCGGGCTGTAGAGGAGGTTTGGATTCCTGTAGATCTCCCGAATTTTCACGAGAATGAAGGACCTCACTGGCACTGCTGCGCTCGGAAGGACAGCAACTTCCTGCCCGGCTTCCACGATCGAAGGTATGGGCATTGTACAGACTGCTAGTCACTCTCTCTTCCAGCGCCTTTAGCGTATGATACCATCTAACGAGCAGCAGGAAAGGAAAGTACACTTGCAGGGAGGACTCTTACGTGAGGCCGCTGAGTGTCTTAAGTGAGGCTCATAGGTCGTGCAAATAAAAAGTAGACAGAAACAATTTAATGTGCTTGAATTTTTATAAACTGAAGTTAAAACATGACTGGTTGGCAAGTTCTTGTGGATTGTACAGGTTTTCGTTGAGATCGTAGTCCGGGACAGGTCAAAATAGCTTTTTACAAATCACAATGGTGCTGAAAATAAAGATCCAAAAAGCCTCAGTGAAACAATGACTATTGTGGGTATTTTTGAATACCTTTTAATATAGAAAAGGCGTTAGTTATTTTCGGTGACGCTAACTTGAGTAAGTTATCATGGTTTGTTTGGAAGTGTCGGTAATTGCTTGACTGTACGCAGCCCTATGAATTACAAAAAGGATTTTGTAAATGACTTAAAATTATTTAATCCAGGTAGAAGAAGCAAGAGGAGACTGTTTAAAAGGTTTCTCAGAATGAAATGCTGACAACAACTACGGGTTTCCTAGAGGCACAAAATTTTAACGATAGGCCTATGACTTGGCGTACAAGGCTTACCGTTCCCGCAGGTCCTTCTTTGTAAAGAAAATTCGTAGGAGAACTGCAAGCTTCTTGAAGATCATATTTAACATATATTCACCACCTGAAATGTTAAAAGTTTGTTGCTTTTACTCATGTCTTCAATAAAGGTTCAAAACCAATTCCAGTAAATAACCTACAACATTGAAAGTAAGCTTTACTCATCTCAAAATATACCGGTATCCCCATGACTTTATACGTTATGGAAAACAGCTAAAAGCAGGCCTCGACCAGTCCCCAGGAGAAGTGCCGCAAGTATATGAATTCTGGCTCTTTAGCTTTCCTCGGGTGGCTGATACTTCAAATAATTCCTGTGGTTACTTTTTCGTCACTTTTTCTTCACTTAAGTAACTCATCCTTATATTGAAACGCAAGTACCAAGCTAATTTATTCAGTTGTAATTGTAAATGGTTCTGCCGGGCATACCGTAAGTGCCTCTCATCCAACGGCAGGGAGGCAATGGGGCTGAAGATTGCTAAACGTCAAAAAGCTTTCTTCCGGAGCAGTTTTTGTAGGCAGAAAGGACTTTTTTATGGACGAGAGAACAGTAGCGCATGCATATATCAGGGATATTAAGGAAAACAGGAAGCCAGCCTATAAGTAGCAGTGCAAAGGCATAACAGAGCTCCTTTTTTTCAGTGCTGCCCATGACAGAACAAATGCCTAGTGCATCACATAAAATTGGATGTGAAGTAAATTCCAGTACATACCAATGTTTTCTCCCCGAGAAGTAAACACCGAGTCGAGAGGAAATACTGGCAGCAGCTTCATTGTGTTTCCCAGCGTATTGCCGGAAGGACGATCACTCAGGTTAACGCTGCTGGCTGTGCCCGCTGTGGTCAGTTGGTTGACGGTTCCGCTAGCATTACTGAAGGCACTCGCAGTGGGCACTGAGCTGGACGGCGTGGGGGTCTCAGGCCCCATGCCCTGCTCCTTGCTGGGCTTAAAGGGGCGCATGACAAATCGATCGCCCTCCTTGATGAGCAGGAGGAGCGCATCTTCCAGCAGGATGGCCAACACGTCAGTTTTCTCACGCAGGTAGTCATAATTAATCTTGGTTTCACTCGTAAAGGTAAACTTGTCAACCGTCACCTCCGCATGGTCAACAACGTAGTACTGGAAGAGTGTGCGAGGAAATTCCAGGAGCAGGGTCTGTGTGGGAAAAACAATGCCTACGTAGAGTGGGCAAACATCCATTTAGTCCTCCATGTCACTCCAGGTGACGACGAATAAGCCAGAAAGCAGCCATTCCAGTCTATCTAATTCGAGGGCAGCGCAAAAGCAGACAGAAAGGCCGCTTTTATCGCATGCCATTGGAACAGCGACGGCAGTGGCATTTACTGATAAAGCCCTAGTGGGCGAGAACTGGAGTGAATTACGCATAGTTTGAGACCAGTACAGCAGATGCAACTGAAGTGTGCCCTCCTTACAGCGGCAACATTTTCGATGCCTTAAAAAATTGCTAGGCTGAAAAAGTACGCCAATGGCTAACTAGTGTCTTCCGAGCAATAAAATTCACTTTTGAAAAGGCAGCAGGATACAGTCTCCCATTTCTTGATGCAGTCATACACCCTGAAAATCGGTGTCATCAAGCAAGGCTTTAATACCGAAGAAAACAGCCATCCTGTGATTCACCAAGTAGCTGAGTGCGGAATGTCTTCTCGCAAGAATCTGCTTTTGCAGGAGGGACGATCTACACAGTACATGTTATACGCATTACGTTTCTGCACTAAGCTACTGTGACCAGACCTGATTTGTCGCCTCCACTCACGACGACAAAAACATTCTGGGGGCAGAACTTCAGAGCATCCTATCCCAGGTAACTATGTGTTAACTGAACGAGGGTCGCACATTTGCCTGCGCAAAAGCTCGCGTTGATAGCATTTACTCGGAAAAGAAAGGTTGTGAATTTCTAGAGGAAATTCACTCCATTTGCGCGTAGCAAATAAAATTCCCGAAGTTATGTGATAGCTAAGTCAGCCAATCCCAATCACAGCATGCAGTGAAGTGAATGAGCGGGAAATCAAACTTAAGCCAATCATGCAATCATTTGTCAGGAGTGTTTAAACTTAATGGCTCTTAGACGTTGCCGAGGGCATAACGACAAGCTGGATCATGAGACTTAAGTATCTTCGCAGGAATCGATTTTTTTCTCCCTCTCTCGAGACAGAGGGAGAGGGAGAGAGAGACTTGACTAATTTTTAACTATCTAAGATGCAATCTCAAAATAAAGGTTATTTATCCTCATAAGCAATCGTCGGTGGGGCGTGCTGAAACTTCCACCCGCAAATTTAGTGCAACAGACACATTTATGCATATTTGTCGGACGAGGTAACTGACAAAAAATAAAAGAGACTGGAATGGCTATCCTTGGCTTACCACCTGTCGTCAGCCAGCCAAACCACTTCCAAGTTTTGCTACCCTTCTGTTCCGAAACCGCGCTCTGTAGGTTAGAAGTTCAATCCGGGGTTGAGTGAAGCTGGTTGATGACAGCTAATAAACCAAAAATATCCATTGCGGTCCCCCAAGTCTTTGCCTGTTATCTCATTCTGCATATACTAATGGCCGCTGAGCGACCGCCTTCGGGGCTCTAAGTCGAGGCCAAAGCACAACAGGACGGATAGGCCCCGTAAGGCAATGGGCTTACACCATAGTTTATATGCATATTTTTACACATTAGTAAAAATTATTTCGCTCCAGTATTTTATAATGGGCCGCTGGAAGCAAGTAATCCGGCACTTTGTGCATGTAAGTTTGACGTAATACGGCATACAAGTTCAACATCTCTCTTTGATAATGGACAATTGACCGACCACTAGGTTGTAAGACGACGATGAAAAATAAGAGAGGTGGGCTGGCAAAGACAGGAAATACAGCAGTTGGTTTGAACTCATTCGTCCGCCGTTTTTTTCAAAAATTTTGACAGACAGTATGTACGACAGGAAGCACGTAAATGCCCACACATATTGCACAGATATCCAAAAATAAAGCCCACCAGCGCGTTTAGAATATCGTTGAACAAATCTTTTTATAGCATTTGGCAAGGCTGACTAAAGAGAAAATAAAGGTCGCAAGACAAAGTGATTTAAGCTCCACTGTCCCTATCCGCATAAGTTTATTTTTGCCTCATAATTTTTCACCATAATGGGTCGTGGCCCCTTCATAATCAAACAACAGTTACTGAAGCTTTCTGGCCTTTAGAGGCCGATTGGGGCCTTGTGAGCTGGTATCTGTGAAGGTTAACACTGATCGTACCCGGTATAAAGTGCTTTATAGAGAGACATTGCTGGAGCATTGGTTTAGTGTTACTGCTGATCCATGCTAGAAATTCCTTTATGGATCATTTGCACAGTGGTTGTAAGCACATATATTTTTCCAGTAGTAGATATTGTTTACCCTCAAACTGACTCGTCTGCAGGTGCCTTAAATTAAAACGGGAGTTACAATGACCAGGAGCATCAATTTTACTAGCTGCATCGATTCACTGCGAGTCACTAAGCAACACTGCACACGCATGCGGAACGCTATAGACGGAGGCTCTCATTTCATGTCAGCAACTGCGTCTAATCTTACTTCCTGCAGTCTAACGACCGCGGAAAGTCGACTGTCGCACGGGAGAAGAAGCCGATGCTGGTGAGCAGTCCACCCCTCAAGGCAATCCAGCACACTCAATATAGTAAATCTTTGTAACTCGTTGGGACATATCACGATGAACTGTCAGTCTGGGCATGGCAGATTGCCTAGTGACCTGGTTGTTCAGTCATGCACAGACCTAAGCCTCAGAATGCAGCGATTTCTCTTTATTGCGCCCTTTATTGTATTCTGATCTATTAAAAATCCGATGTTCTCTGGATGAAGCCCGTGCATGAGAATCTGCGGACAATTGGCGTATGGCATTCGCAGACGGACTGTTATACCTTCCCAAAAACTGCACTCACATTTACCGCCGGTCGCCTAGACTTTGTCTTGCCAATGGAATGTAATGGATGTAGAGAGAACGGCGCAAATGTCGCGCAAATCTGCCTTACAAATTAACGAAGTTACGCACCGGTCACCGCCAAATTCACCTTGCGGGACAGTTGTGGATCTTGTCGACCACGGATCTTGCCGAAGAGTTAGACTTCGGTTCATCTCGAATCCTGCAAAGCTTTGAAACTCGCATCGCGCTGTAGTCGCAGCTAGGAAGGCCACCAAATGGCAGAATTCTTCGATTCTTACCAGAACTCAGGGTCAGCCCGCAGCAGTCCCTTGAAAATCGTTTACGCGAGACACGAAACTCTACCTACTTTTGTCGACCACTGCGCCCATACCATATACGGCTTGTGTTTCCAGCGGAACAAGGTCGGTGCGAGAGGAGAGAATATGGTAGATTTGCAGAAGCCTACAAACGAATGCACACCTACGTCACGGCTGCGTCCACTTTCTGAAGTACCGGGGACCTCAAAATCTGCGACTATCGGCATAGCACATGTTAATTAGTGCGTGGTTGATTAAAATATCCGTGAATAAGCCGCATGAACTGCAGTTGTAGTTCACCGCTATTACACATTAAGCTGTCTGGTGGCAAAAAATGAAGATTCACAAAAATGGTATGTTCGAGAAATTAGTTTACCGAAAAGGGGACCGTGCCGCCCTGGGCCTGATGACGTGTAAGTTGCTCCTTCTTGTCAACTGTTGAGTAGAACTGGCCATTGTTTATAAGTTTCACGAGAGGCATGCAAACAGTATCGATTGAGTATGGAAGACCTGATAGTTTCACGTAGATTTCCTGCCATACTTTGGCCTCTTCTGTGGAACCAGAAAAAAAACTGATCAGGCACCTCGTTCTGAGTGCGAAAATAAGTCAAAATTTATATTACAAACAGCCGGATATAATTTTATATAAAAAACATTCTACTTCTCCGCGCTATGCCATTAGGCTCTGCAAACACAGGCGTATGACTGAATCCTTGGTCGAGAATGCCATCTACGCAACGCCTAATTGACGGTCTGTTTCATCGATTCAGTCACTTTTCCTTCATTTTTCGGCGATGAACCTCGGCCATGAAAGCTTAAGTTTGTTGGGCTTTTAGAATCCGAAAATGATTAAGTGTATCATTTTTCCGTATTTTGTTCCTGAGCGAGCGAAGTGCAAACGGCCAGTTGCTCCCAAATGGCGAGAACCAGGGGAACATGTAGTCGCTTCTGGTTAAATAAATTAGTATACGGAATGGTCAGAAATCTTTAATGACAGCCGCGTTTCGTGTGTGTAAAAAGACTGCTTGCTGGCCACTACATAGAGGCGTCAGCAAATTCGCATACACAGATATTAATTTTACTGAAGGAAGAAATATTTTACTTTCATGTTCTTCTTTCGTTTTCTATCTTAAGTTCCACTGCATTGAGTTTAAAACATATGATTACTCATAAGGTCATTCATAAACAGGAATAATGCCACCGGATTAGTGATTACCTGACGAGAATTTACCTGGCAACAAGCTTATTGGTCGCGAAAACTTCCACAAAGTAGTTAGCTGCTCTATGAGATGAGTTATTTTAGACCACTCAATGTGGTTTCTAGTTAACGCCGGTGTTGTATTTAATTTCAGTAGTGCAGTTTACGCTGGTGCTCCCTGCAAATTGGCAGTGGTAGGGACGTAGAGAGGAGAAAATTGCATTCGCCCACACATACCCTTGTATTTGGTAGTCTTCTTCTCTAGGTCTTTCATAATATTCTTCACAATGAGAGGTAGATTGAAGTAGAGGACGCGCATCTGCGTGAGGCCATCAATCAAAACAAACTTGTTGAACCGTGTCTCCAGGAGAGGCTGAATCCGTGGGTTTTTGCGGGCGTACTCCCTGCGGGCTGCTTTCACGCAGTCCAACATGTTGGTGCAGGAGAGGGCTTGGCAATGTCGCGACCAAGCCTGCAAGTTAAGCAAAGAGTGGAAGGAAAACGCGTTTATAAGATGAAAAGCTCCATATGCAGACGTTTCCTCCTGTCAATGAAATTTCTGTTGCTGCTACTATTTCTGACGATGGACTCCAACACGAATTCGAAAGCTCACAGCAATAAACAAAGTTTTCTGGTGCTCGACCCCTCTCTTCTTCATGTGGGCAAATTGTTATGAAGGAATAAATACGGAGCCAGTTTTGTTGTCCTCTGATTCTAACGCTGCTGCCACAAGAAATAAAAATTCCAATTTAGATTTATTTATTTCTTTAAACATTCTCCAAATAAGTGATTGATAACGGTAGCTAGGGCAGAATGGATCATCTCGGCTTATTTTATCTTTGTCGGTGGAACATAAAGCAGGTATTGCTTGCTGTAAAATATGCAAAGCTCCAACCTCACAAGCAATTGCTGTTTCACTATTCTTTGCGGCAGCCACAAAGCCCCGACGACTTTTCGAGAATATGATTTCAAAAATAAGGAGACGAAATATTACTAAAAGAGGCTAATACATAGCCGTTTAGAAGGCCGCTAACGAAAAAACTCCATGAACTAGTCGGCAAGCGTGACGTTAGTAATAGGCATGTTTCTCTCCCCTAGCCGCTGTCTATTTCTAGAACGTTTCTTTGGAATGGCTTAATAGTGCTCTCTTCAACGTCACATTTTTAACGATTTTACCAATGTCTAGTTTACCTTTGTGCAATTTTCGAACTGTTTAGGGGCTTGAAGTAAATTAGCAGTCGTGACATCTGGTCTACCAAGCAACTCAAATCTCCAATGGCGTAAATTTCTGAGAGTGAATTTTACATAAGTGACCTGATTTTTCAGCCAGCAACCGGCTTTTAAAATACGGTCGGCATATCATTTTGTTACCAAATCTAAACTTCTTTTCTCAATGCGCTACGATTCTAAATTATCTCTCAAACAACATGACATCCTTTTAGCAAAATTTTAGTTCACACAAGGGTAATCATTATCTTGTTTCGTAGTATGTCGGACGTACTTCCGTCTTGATGAGCCCAACTGTCAGCAAAAGTTTCTGCAGATAGACCCTTCCGTTTTAAACATGCGATCGAGAGAACATACGCTATTGAGTTCAGGTGTGGAACCGATTTTCGTGCACCACTGTTCATCATTCAACTAAACTCTTAAGGGCGAACATTCCTGGCCCGTCTAGCCCCATTTCCTGGACGACACAAAGTGAGATAACTTTACTAGAAGATTTGAGCTGGTAACCGACCGCAGTAATGAAATAAGGCCATTAATTTATGATTGTTCGTGACTCCTCGGAAGGGATTTTCAGCAGAACGGATGAATAAGAAAGAGGAGCTGCTATCTGCACCAAAAAGACCGCAGTGTAACATGGTGAATGTTGAGTTTTAGCGAAATAAGCGCTGGAAATGACTTAACTCCTAAAAATTTTAAATGTGCTGGGTCGAGGACAAGCAATTTTGGAAGACATAATATAAGCTTGGTTTTTGCAGACGGTTTACGGAAGATACCTTCGAATGCACTGTCCTAAGTTTCCTTAAGGAGTTGCAGCTGAGGTAAAAATGCTATGCATTTTATGAACCAAGTCAGAGCCGTTCTGGATTCCTCCCCATTTTGGCCCTATCATAAGCCTAAATATTGGTGCTCATTCATATTCGAATATCGTGTTGGCGGTTCTGTCGGATGAAGCCTCGTGCGCATGCCAACCTCGGCCCTATCTGGGTACGTAGATCTAACCTTGACAAGTTCGTACCAGTCAAATAACGGTTTGGGACATTTATAAAAAGAAACCTGGAAATGTGCGGAGGCTCCACTTGCCCTCAGCACACATGAGTAAACGACAAAGTCTAGAAGCACGCGATGACTGGCCACACAATAAGTGTCCATGCGTTTCTTCCGAGTTAGGACTACAAAACAGTCAACCGTTAAGCAAACTGCTTTCGGATCTCCTCTAGACTTTTGCCTAAGGACAATAATGTCAAAAACTGCATATCTGGTTCGTCGTTGTCTAATGTTCATTGCGAGGGGTGGAAAACGGAGTACGAAACCTTGCATGAACATGACTGAGTAAGAAAGGTAATCGCCAATCGCTATGTTAAGACATACTACCGATACCGATAAATATTACAGACAGGACCGTTTCTGGCTTCGGAATTATTATTCAACCTTCAGCAATACTAAGTGAACATCTGATTTTTGAATTTCAGCCAAATGCGACATTTTCAGGTCAAATGCACTATCCTCTAATCTACGACTCATGTATGTTAGTTGGGTGCCGACTGACGCTAGACTTAAACATCTGATGCTGGAGGAAGTCGAATAGGCGAAAAAACAGTTTTATTTTCACTCACCGCTGTCGATCCTACCTCTAAATTCTTGATTGGTCGTTGCCATGTGACCGCTTGTAGTGACTCTGCGTTTAAGTTTCACGACAACTGGAACAAGGGCATTCTTGCGAATTGGATCGCTGGAGAGACTGATCACGTGAATGAACGACGCGCTCTGTCATTCATCCCTATGCTGCAGCTTGCTAAAAGATACCCGCCCCACATGGAGTGCATTCAGTACATGGTTTTAGAGAGCCAAGCTCAGCCACCGTGTGTACTAAGCCAGCAATCGTGGAAACATGGCAGTAAATATTACCAATGATGCGACGTGTAGACAAGGCGGAGTCTAACCTGTCAATAAAATTCTGTTAAGTTTTCAGCGTATTCCAAATGTGGGAGAAAGTTAGATTACTGGAATCACTTCTGCCATATATGCAGATTGTGTACCAACGTTCGTTTGGTTAGTACTGCCACCAGGGACAAGGGAGACCGCAACGGCAATTGTTGCCATCCATTATCAGTCATCCCCTATAAACCGCCAGACGAGAAACTGATATTTGCACCCAAATTAGCTGCTCATAATGTATTATTAGGCAGTACTTGTTTTCGCGTACTTGTTCAAGTTTTGACAATAGCAATAAGGATTACACGAGGTTACACTGGAATAACAGTCTCGAATCTTTCATTGTTGTATGCCGTAGGCAAGAAATTAAGAACGACTGCTGTATGACCACATCCGGGGTGGGCCTTAGACTGAGCGCTTCAAGGAGGGACGGGAAAGTCCCTCTCAGTCATGCCATTACAATACATCCTTGAGTGTAATTCAAACACGAGTTCCTATTTCTGTAAATTCCACATATCAGAAAGCCATTTCACGAAAATATTTATTAGTCCAACACTATCCCATATTTGAAGTGCTTGGAAAGCCCGACAAAATTTTTACTGACTGTTTAGACTCGACCCGTCTATATGCCGCATCGGTGTTAGAATGCAGTTTCCATGCTTCCTCAATTTTTGACTTAATACCCATGAGGCCTGGTTCTGGCACTTTCGTGCAATGAATTGGATTCACTCCATGTGGAACGAGTTTCATTTAACAACCTGCAGCACAAATATGATTGACAGAGCGCATCGTTTATTCATGTGATCTGTTTCTCCACCGACCCGATTAGCAAGAATGCCCTCGCACAATTTGTTTGAGACTCAAATGCGGTCACGGCAAGCGGTTTCACGGAGTCGACCAGTTGCGAATCAATGCTAATACATACGTATGTATTTCGATCAGTGGTTCGGACATCATTTAAATAATAGATATGCTACTGGGGTGTTTTCTTGAAAACCTACTTTTTTTAAAAAACTTATGCCCTCCGATAATCCTTCTACTAAATCTGCGTAAACGGTTAACACGTTTTCTGACTTGTATTTGTAAGTTTCTATAGTGTTTTCCAATAACTTCATTTATTTTGTGCACAAACCAAACGTAACAGCTCTGACTCAGAGGTATTTTTCCAGTGACTGACAAAAACGCTTATGCATATAATATTTTCACTAGTTTACTGTAAACTGGGAGAAGGGTAGACGGAATCTTAATAAGTTTGTCGGGACAAGATAACGAGACGAACAACCAAATAAGCTTCGTTTAAACCATTTAGGTTTATGCGAAGTCGAGCAAGGCATCAAAAACCACGAATGTCCGACAAACCGAGTAGTATGGAATATTTCTAAAAACTTCCAAACAAGCGGATGAGGTGGGCAAAGACGACCTATGTTAAAGCAGCTATTGCCTTCCAGTCATATGGGGCGTTCGGCTTTAGCATTAACACCTACTCGTGATTGGCGCAAAGGCCATTGTTTATAGACTGTTGTAATCCTAACTTAAATTACGCATGGGTTAACGCATGATAAGTTCAACGGAGGTGACCGCTCTGAGGGTGCCCGATATTACATGGACTGATGATGAGGCAGAAAGTCACTGGCGAAATCCAAATAGACAATTGACACTTACTGACAACCAGCAAGACAAAATGGCCTGATTACTATGTCAATGCTTACGAAAATGACCGTGGTTAGTGAAAACACACATAGAGCCAGTAATATACCAAGTTCTCCTTATTAACGGCAGTCCTTTAGTCGTGCGCTAAAAGTGCGTATAAGGGCTGTAAGGCCCCTTTTGAGAACTGGAGTATAATGCAGAAGACTTGTGCGGAATCGATCCCACAGGCTGTTCTCATGCTCACCATATTTAAATGGCAGAATTAAGTTAAAAACCGAATTAAGCGTTTTGCCCGACGTAACACTACAAGTATTCCTTTTCCTTGTGTTTTAAGGATATCAAGTTTGCCAGGCGCAACAAGTCAGGGAGTGCCTAAACTCGCTAATATTACGTTGGAATCCCGTCAGGTAGTGACACCCGCCTCATGTTTCGTACTGACCATATGCCCACTGTGCAGGGGGATAAGCAGATGTAAAGTGAGCGTTTGACCCCCCACTGTTATGATTAGGATCTCGCTCTATCCCATTTTGTCCGCCAGCCAGCTTGCTGCTGACGAAAACGAACGTTGTGTCGTAGGACACATACTACATACAATATGTAAGCAGCTCACTAAGAGTGCAACAGGCCAGACGCAACAGTGAGAGTCAAACGCCTACTTGACATCTTTATATGCCTCACTTCATGTGGCCTATGTTGTACTGATCGATAACAACAGTGAAACAGCTGTCTGTGCCTGCCTATTGCACTCTTTGTGAACTGCTAACATATTATATGTGGTTGCATAAACAAAGCTCCAGTAATGCTCACACGGACAGTTTCTCGTGGTTCGAGAGCAGCTAAGGGATGCGATAACAATCGGGAGATGGCACCCAAGAAATCCGCTTAACTAAAACAGCCTGCATTACGGGCCAGGTGGTAATAGGGGTTTCATAGGTGGTGGCTGGTCGGGATGTATGATACAAGCCGACGAAAAGCCTCATTTGAACAGGCGAATGATCGATGTTGGCCCGCTCTCCGTTCCGTTATTACAAAATGGGTCGCCAAAGGCAGTATAGTAGTAACAAACGAGTGGAAGGCGTATAATCGTCTTCCCTCAGAAGGTTATCTGCATTTCTCTGTTAACCACTGAAAGAACTTCAAGGACCCTACCACCGGACGGCAGGCCAATGCCATTGAGGCATACTGGAGTAGACTGAAAAGGAAACTATACGAGGGAGGCCCTGTATGTGGTCGAGATGTGTGGGCTCACATAGACAAAGTACAGTATCGTCCGTGGTTTGGCCTCAATGCCATGTCTTTGACAGATGCCAGGGAACTGTTCCTGTCCCCTGATGTGCAGACTTATCCTATTTAAAAGTGATTTTGTTTTGTAGTAAACTGCCATAATGCGAATGTATGCCGTATATTCAGGTGTACATGTGTAACAATGGGGAAGGTTGGGTAGCAGCGACCATCGTCCATGTAACCTCCTGCGATGTTCGTTCGGTCAGCCCATGTTAGGCCGGCGGGGGAAGTCCAAGTAGTGCGTGAAGGTAGGCCTGCAACCGCTGATATAGCCTGAAGGCGTTTGAGTCCACTGGTAAAGGTATTATTTCTAGGTAACGGATTTTTTTGGTGCCATCTCCCGATTGTTACCATGGATGCTAACTGAATCGCATACTGTTAGCACTCTTTTCATTTTTTCTCATGGACATACCTCTGCGTGTCCTATAGCTAGCAAAAAGTCAGTCGTAACAAGAAGGGGTAAAATATAAAGAGAGAATCCTACGACTAGCATAATGGTGGGCACACTGTGGATTCTCATCACGCATTTGCCAAGGGAAATTAAAGTTGCTCAGTAAAAAAAAACTGAAAAAAAATTCGAACAAGTGGCAAGTGACATGTGTAGTACAAGAGATGCTCCTACTTCAGAAGGAAAAACAAAGATTACCTTTAAGTTTTCGCCATTGTTCACCGTGAGCCATTCCAAAACTGCGTTTGCCAGATCTCCGTAGCCCTGAGGCTCTACAGTGGACTCAATCACAGTCACAAGACTGCGAAATAGCTCAATCAACACTGGAATGTGATCCAAGCACAACATCTTTGCAAGATATTGATGTTCGACGGGCCAGGGTCGGATGAGTAAGTAGTCAAATTGTTTCAGGTAGCTCACCATGTAGCGAACTTTTTGGTGGAACTCCAGCAGAACCAACGTTCTCACGTGGTCTTGTACTCGCGGACCCTTTAAAACAAGGACAATTTGGTTTTAGATAAATTTCCTAGGCCCTTATTAGTAGAAGAGATAATCAAGTTTCGTAATGCTTTTCTTTGCATCTTTATGATAAGTAGTAACAAAACACTGCTTTTATCAGGTCTTCTTTTTTTAGAAAAGACGAGAATGTCTGCAGCCGCCTTAAGCAACCTGCGGGTCTCTGACTCTGTAAATAGACTTCATTTTATATCCCGAAGTAACGTTTGAATTTTAAATTACATAATTTTTAGAAATTTTGTCTCAAACGCAAGCTTCATTTGAAAATCTGCTACGGATGACAGCCTATTTTGAGTTCGGTAAGACAGTGTTTACATAGCCAGCCCCGGGTGGCATGGAAACAGTTGTCTGAAGCAACGCCTTAACAGCTAGCTCTGAGAGCAGCTGACAAGTTCAGACTACGTTTTCTTCTTTTTCCCCTTATTTGCCGTTATCCGTTCTTCAACCAGCGATATGAGGTAGGCATAGCGGGTGTTTCAAGAAATCCCCTACTGCGCATACCCCAACCAAAGCGGTCGCTGCTGACCGCACCACAAAAAGTACGATTAGGGCTTCGTTGACCTAGGAAGTACAAAACACACGTCTACCAGCAATCGAAAGCAACAGCTGATTTATTCAGCCTCGGCAACTTTATGCATATCAGATGGACCAAATTAACAGCAGAACAACTGAGAAGCACACAGTGGCATCACCTTTACTATCCTGGGGCATTCCTGTCTTATCGGTAAAGGTCAGGCATGTTACTTTCTCAAGCTGCCTAGGGCTGTTTCACAAGGTTCGTTTTGGTGTCTGGCGGGGTGGAGGGTAAGGAGAAATTACGTTCAGACGGCGCGTTGTACAAACGTCGACCAGCTTCTTCCGAGGGGCAGGTTAAGTCAAAACAATTTGATGATAGAAAGCTGAGGAGTGGATGCGATATTTGGTTGGGTATTCAGCCTCACTAGCAATCATATTTCGTATAAAGAGTGGGCATAAACATCGCACCCGAACCATGCTGCACTGCCGACGAGCAGGAAGAGTCAGTATGCGACAAACGACGAGGCCATTGAGCTGCAGACTAATTACTAGTTAGGAAATGCTACTAATGAGGCAGCTCTATTCGTTTGATATCCCCACGATCAGAAAGCTTGACCTGCATATGGAAGGGAGGATGCAAGCGAAAAGATAACGGGCGTTATGTCTAGAAGAGCTAGTGCCACTCCCCAGTGAAAGCACTGCGCAACCGAGCGAAGTATTGACAGATTAGTATGACGAGACGCGAGAGGAGACGAAAAAAAAGTTGAAGCGACGGAACAACTCCATTTACAACACCTCCAAACACGTTAAAATTCATCGTGCGTTGGGACTACTAGAAGCTGCACCAAAGAACCTAAAGAGGTTTTTCAAATGGAAAAGATTGTTTAGGTCTGGTTGACTATTGGTTGGCTAGGAGTACAATCCCAAATACCTTTATTTAAGACAGTATCTTAGACTTCGACTGAATATTATTTAAGATAAGTATATAGTATATTCTCGAAAGGAATCACGGTTTTAATCTTTTTCAGTGGTTTATAGTGCAGGCATAATTCCATGAAGAATTCCCAAAAGTGATTCACCCAAAACCCGTTTAGACAACTTACGCTTTGAGAAGTATGTCTTCCAAAAACTACAGTTTAAAAGGAACTGATTACTTCGTTTGTAATAAAACTTGCTAATTTTAAAACCGCGGCTGCATTTTTAGTTAATTGGATGGCCCACGAGCTATTTGCTACTGACCTTCTTTGAAATAAATTTCAGAGTTGCATATAGATAATAAGGAGGCGTAAGTCGCCACTGAAGTATTTTAGTAGGTGTCGGTCATTCTATCTACTCTGAGAACAACATTCAGGCTGACAGACTACAACCTTGTTTAAGTGGCTGATACAGTGAATGGCTTTTCACAGACCTGTCCACTATTATTAAAAACTTGTATTCGATCGAATTTCCAGATTCACTCAACACTACTCTCGGATATCATCGAAAAATGAGAAGTTGCGAACCGTTATGTTTACGCACAGTGCCAATTGCTCGAAGTCAAAAGGCGTTTTGGCGCTCGCACAGCTGACAAGGCACGAAGGTGATAAAAGATATTTCATCCGAGCGATGATAGAACTCGAAAGAACGCTAACAGTAGGTGTTTACCTACCGAGGTAGGTGCCAAGGACTTTGGTTTGCAGCTTCATATCCCCTAAATTCAGTGGAAACTTAACATTCTGACAGTGGGCAAATCCTTTATGGTAGCAACAATAAGATTGATGAGCGAAAACCACCAAAGGCCAGGTAGAGTTATGCCTATTAGAACAAGACCGGAGGGCTTCCTCCTGATAGGGGCATGGAGCTCCCATCCAAGGTCATGTTTTAAGGTGGCCTATTTAAGTAGGATATAAAGAGTTACATGTAGTGGAACCATTAGGTGACATTCAACAAACCTTGGTGGGCACCTCGTAGTTTGGAAAATGGGTCTGCAGTTCGATTGTTGCGTCAAAACTCTCCTGTTCTTTCATCTCCGGATCATCACTCCAGTCATCGGGACAGAGTTTCTGCATGTTCTCTGCGACAGAGGAAGTGAAACTCCGCTTCTCTTGTTCCGAAGGTGACAGAAGCGAAAGCGTGGAGGTGGCACTGCATGGACATATAAAATGTGTCTGTGTGTTGAGGCACGTCGTAGTGACAAAATTCACATCAGGTACCAGCACTATAAGCATTGTGCGAAATAATGTCTAAGGGTTTATACAAAT
>CACRXP010001053.1:85952-97402 GCA_902702965.1 Spirometra erinaceieuropaei | reverse complement strand
GAAATGCCAACTCATAAATTTTATGATATAGAAGTTTGCACCAGAATTCACGTATGCAAGCAGCGAAAAAATCATAACTTTCATTTTGGTTACTGTTTCATTTGGCGTGGTAGCAGAGTCACAGTACTGCTCGGGGTCCCTTTTTTAGTTCACGCAACGCAATGCCCGAAGTATATGCAAACATAAGTTTGCATGGTTAATGTGGTCTTAGTGCAATAAAGAAAAAACGTCAAGACCAAGCCATGAAAGGTTACTACGTATTGACATAACTGTTGGGGGATTTTCAGTTCGGCCACAAAACATCCGGACCATATTTTGACTTGCGAGCCAGAACTAGTGTCATGTCCGGTCTTATTTTCGTCACGAGACGCACTCTGAAGTGAATACAACTTTATGAAGACTAGCCATCCAGAGGTGTCAATCAAAATAAAGTGTCCATAGGAGATGACATATCGTCCGAAATGTTGTCCCTTAAAGCAACGGCAGCAAAGTGCTTACATAATTCTGGCATCTAAGGCAGAAGCATATGCTCTAATACCTCCTCTGTCAAAAGTGCAATTGTGGAGGTGAATAGAAAAACCTCACACTTCAATTTTTAATTCACAAAAGCCGAATGTATGATAGAAGTTACCTAGTACCACTTGTAAACCATCAGGCCATTCAGGAGCTACACTCCGCTTAAACTCACGGGCATGCTTGATTTGTACTGGGGAATGTGGAGTCCACAGAAAAAAAACTGAGGTTCATTGGGATAAAAAAGAGGCGATCGCTAAGACAAGGACTTTATTTGCCTGCATTTTCGAATTCTCACTTGAATCCATCATGAGAAACAGTGGCCAAACGGGTTCATTGTCTTTAACGGCATTTTTCAGTCTGGACTGGCAAATAAATGACCTAGTTATTCGCCCGCTTTAAAGGCAGTGCAGTAATACATTGTGACAAGTTTCTGGACTGTTGGTTGATCATCACCATCATATGAGAACGTTCATTTGGCATTGAAATAAAACCAAAGGAGAATGCTAACCTGACAGAACTGCAGATCAACTATATCTAGTTCAAAAACATCTCAATACATCTACGTATTTGGACTAAATAACTAGCCAGTTCTCTATTCGAACCAATTTCAGCTAAAATTAAAAATGCTGAAATGGCAGATGGCCCAAATTATGAGATTAACGTTACCAATCTGGTGATAATTAAGTAAGTGGTGCAGATTAACTTATACGTCGGCCACGTTAGAAGGCGGACACGACACACCAAGTCCCTAAACAAGCTTTCAGTACAAGTTCTTACTTCATTGGTTATGACCATGGAGTCCTTTTACTGGCCACTATTTAATCATTAGCCATCGGATCACGGATGCACTGTTTTTATGTCAACCATCCATGTAACCAACCTTTTTGTCTAATAGCCTATACTTGTTTGTTTTACTTGACCGACGCAGGTTGCATCAGAAAATTATCAGGGACTGCCATGCGGACTCATAATGATATTCTGAAACCTAATCGGCGCGAGACCAATTCTCACCACACGCAGTAAGCCATTGTATGACCAATAAAAGAGTACTTGTGCAGGTATCTCACCACGCCATTCAATATGCCGACTGTTATCTCTGTTCATACTAAAAATCAGCGTTTGCAACTGTGGATATTTTGACAAATATTTTAAAGATGCTGATGCCAGACAACACAGACATCTTGTTAGTGGAGAATCAAATCTGCGGGTCAGTCTACGAGCACCTGGCTTGGTCTTTGATAAGTTCTCCGCACATGATTTCGGAATGGCGTCTCAAGATCCCAGATCCCATCACACTAAATTTAAGGTGCTGGTCGAGTCGTTTACGTCATTTTCGAAAATTGCGATTACCTCTTGTGTTTACTGAGTTCAAACAAGATCTCAGTACAATAAAGACGCTGTCAGCATGAACGTTATGACCTCAATCTCTTAAATTTGTCACTAACAATCATTTGCAGGATGTTGATGGATTCAAGTACTGAGGCTCATTTGTTCTTCCCAAAGATCATTGAACGTCTGAGCCTTAGCCCCTCTGTTGCCGGGTAACTTCGTGATTGTCCCTAACCATGAATTAAGACGGAGCTGTTTAGGCTTGTCAACTACTGCACCCGATCCCGAATCTGGTCGTCCTTAAAGTTAAATTACTCAGCGGTCTGGACCAAATATTCAACGTTGCTTGAGGATCACAGCATATTGTTTTTTTGGCACGAGCTGGCTAGAAGCCATTAAGGAGTCGTTTTACTTTGTTTAGAAATATAAAGTCAGTTGTCCTGCAGAAATCATTAATAAGCATGCGCATTGTAGCTCCCTTTCAGAGGATATGCTTCTCTACAATTAACCACCTGAACTCAACAAACTTTCGAATTTCAAAAATTCGCAAAATTAATCTTTTTTGCACCGTCAAATAACCAAAATCTGCCTTTCCACTTACAGTAGTATTTGGATAATTGCACTTTAACACATGATAAGCCAAAGGTGCATATTTAAAATTTGGCTTAGGATTTAATTTCCTGCAAAATTACCACGAAATCAAATGCTTAGTTACATTTTCGGAAAAGTAATTAACGAAAAGGCATAAACTGTTCGGCTGATGACATTGTAAGTTGTGAAGCTGTCAGACTTTCCACCGAAAGCCAGCGTGTCAGTTAACATAAATTTATTGTATCGGTCTTGCAATGGTATTTATTCCGAAGTACATTTCTTTGTTTATTTAATTGTTCAGGAACTTCACTGGACGCCATGAATTTGACCAAATAAATGCAGACTTGACTTGACAGGATATCTGACCGAGATACGTTTCAAATAAATAATTTAAAAATGACAGAAAGCTCTAAGCATGTTTACTAGCTAAGCCGCAATCTTCCCAAAATCCTAGGGAATCGGTGAAGTCCGAGATGTTTGACATTAAGGAAAGGCTTTAGCAGCTGAGTCAAGACTAGTCCGAGTATTGTGGAAGGAAGCATTTCAATATGTGCGTGCGATAAGGAATAGCAAGCTTGAAAAAGTGTGTGGCACGCAAATCAGAGCGTGTTCGAGGCGCTAAGTGCATCAAGCTTTCGTGATCCGTGGATAAGAAACCAGGCCGTCGCCGGTGTATTTAAGGGCCAAATCTCAGCCTACCGGAATATTGTTTCACCGGATTCTTCTGGCCATCTCCAGACAGTAAAGACATCAATGGAGTTCGATATGGTAAACGCCTTCTTGCATGCCAAGTACAGTAGGTTCGTGGCCCTTCAATACAACAAATTGCATTGAGGGTGCAAGCAAGCAGGTCGCTTGTAAATACTTAATTAAATCCCTTCACAAATGAGTCTTTTAAACAGTTGCGTAATTTTCGGAATATAGCTAAAGAAAGATAGAATGCTTGTCACTAAGCAACAATCTAACCACGGTTGTTGCATTCAGTTTCCATGAAATACATACTAGACGGACCGCATTACAGGATGACCATACGGCTGAAGTTCGGAAGTAGCCTTTAGAACGAATAAAGGGGATCAGCCTCATTAGATCTTCGCCCAATTTGTCTGCCATTTAGACGGCTGACGAGCCTAGTCTTCAAATTCATTCTGTACGATACCTAGTCTAGGTAAGAAATAAACCAGCAAGCAATGGTCGTACGAAATTCATGTGTTAACTTCCGAAGTCGAACTATCTAAACCTTTGAAAAACATATACTTATATGCAGGTCTTATCAAAGCAATGCACGTAAAAAGTAAGTTTAGAAGGGTTGCAGTAAATAACTAAATATATATTTTTCTTAATAGTCATCGAATTCCATGATTTAATACGTTTTCCATGACGTTTTCCGTCAAGTCAGCGTCCCCACCATCTAACATTCTGCACTGATGCCTAAGGCAGTCGGGAACATCTAATAACGTCTGTTATAATTGAGGGCTATCTGGATGTGGATGAAAACCTCACGAACGAATTCCTAAGTGCTACCCATACAAGTAATCGCTCAAAGCAGATCGTCTTTTTCATTCGCCTAAATTCAAATTCGTTTTCGATAATTAAAAAGGAAGTGGCAGAATTGCCGCATTTTCCGTGACTGACGCATCTGCTGAAGACAAATACCGGTGTCAAGAAACGCGTTATAGAAGCAGCGGGTAAGAAAACTTAAAACCTAAATGTTGGGGTTGCCCTGTCCTTTCGCACTCTATGTGGAAACCAAACATAAACCCTACTTGCAATCCAAAGTTTGATTTTTACACGGAAAACTGACCGTGATAGAAATTACCGAATCACTATTAATAGTCTCGCGGGGTGTATTTTTCTTTAGCCCTTCGCAATCCTTAGTTAGGAATATTTTTGACTGTCCTAGATGCGAAACGTTTTACGTTTACGGCGGGTTTGTGCAAAGAACATAACCCATGCACGCACACTGCTTTCTGAGGATTTCAAAAGTCTGACCGATTAAAATTGAAGAATATAGCAGAAAGCACTTGTGAGCCAAAATCCAACATATGCGTCGTACAGTAACAGAAAATAAGCGACACATGTGACTGGGGATCTGGAGTAATAATCATGTTGTAATTAAGGCAAATCAATATATTTAGATATATACATGGAAGAAGACAAGATCTCTGGGATGGATGGCTTTGTCGGTAATAACATTCTGCCTAGATCATGCGCCTCTGTGCGGCTGCTGGTTGGGCTAAAGACGGAACGAGTGAGTTCCATGAGGACGATAGGTGAGCGCCTCTCTACCATTGTATATTCCCGATCGAAACTGACAGGACAACGGGCCTGTGGCCCAGTGGTTTAAAGCGCCGAACTTCTAAATAACAGGCCGAGAGTTCGAGCCCCAGATGTTCAACACTTCGGGGTTTAGTATGACTGGTTAACGACGGCTAATAAACCAGAAATGGCCATTCTAGTCTCCCTTGTCTTTGTCAGTAATGACGTTCTGCAAGGGTGTTCTTTTCCCAAAAAACACCCTTGACTTCAACATATATATATATTGAAAAAAGAAAGAGGTTCTGCGGAAAAATCGAGTTGTACTCGTGAACTTTCGAGCTGGTGATACCAATCCATCGGCAGAAGAAATGAAAACAAGGACCAGTAGTCAATAGGCCAATAGTCTGTCTGTCCTGTCGCGATAACTAGTCTAGTGTGACAAGCTAACTTTCTCCCTTGTTTTCATTTCGTCTGACGACGGGTTGGTGTCACCAGCCCGAAAATTCACGAGTACAAATCAATTTTTCCGAAGAACCTCCTCCTTTTTTCATTTTATCGGCTCGGAATGCATACCATCTCTGGTCTGCATATATGTATGGGTAGGGTCTTGCTCGATGTCATTCTGTCCGCCCGCCAGCTTGTCACTGATGACAACGAATGTTGTGCCATAAGACACACACCACACATAATTCGTAACCAGCTAAGTATGTGACAGGCCAGACGCAGACAATCATTTCACGGACAGCGTGAGATCGAGGAAGATCCTGCTTACAGCAGTGAGGGTCACATGCTTACTTAACGTATATATTCATGCAGCAGTCCATTCTGTCTTGAAACCTTCCGCACTAGTTACTTTTAACCTTGCCCTCAAGAAATAGGACTTCAGTGTGAATATCAGCAATACAACACTCGGAGATTAGGAGCAGATTTATCAACATCACTTTGTCAAAAAAGGTGTCGTTTGAACCTTGGGTACACAAACCCTGACAAAACGTGCTGCTTTATAGATTTTTAATTACGTGTTGCTATGCATTTTGCCTGGGAGAGAATAAGACTGGATCTCTGACGTAAACTGTTCGGGCCTACTCTTTCCTCCCATGGAAGAGCTGAAGCGTAAATTAAACATAATATACCACTTCCATTTAAAAATGACGTTCATTCATTAGATATCCACAGGTGAGAACACATTCATGCTTCACATTTCAAGGATATTGGAAGATTTTTGGTGTCCAATATCACAACGTTTCTTACGATGATGTCAAGGGATCCAACCAACAGCAAAACTGCCCTCCAGCAATGCAGTCCTCAGGTTAACACTTTATTATCAGGCAAAAAGGCTGGAATCATTCGAATACTTTTGTGTCACAGTGGCAGATGAAAGCTAGTTCACTGTCTCAAGTAGGCTACTGCCACTTGTATGTATATTTTCATTCAGAAAGGGTACAGTCCCCAGAATCTGGATAATTGTAGGTACGAATTGGAGTGAATGTCCGCATCCCAGGTAAGTGTATGTAGGAAGAAGGCGGCTCTTCGATTGCCAGAAAAATTATTTATGCGATTTCTAACTCATGTAGGCGTCCATCGTCAGGGATAAAAACAGCAAAAGAAAAAGTAACAGGTATAGGGATTGTGAGTCAACCAAACATCAGTGTCGTCACTCAGGAGGTGAGTGAGCAGGGCTCTGAGCCTCGGCGCCAGATCACTACATCGAAAGATTGAGTTCTCATCTGAGGCCCAGATTTCAATCAATTCGCGGCCTGTCTTGCTTCTGACCCGAACGATTTTCTTCGCTGTTGTCAAGTTCAACTCCTGACCCGTCAACCCATTGCACAGCCAGTTTGTGTTCATTCATGCGCGATCCGAGCATGCGTGCAGTATGACCTGTGTAGGGCAGTTTGGGCACGGGGTACGATACACTTCCCTTACTACGCACCGGGATTTACCGATTTTTATTTTCTTGAGTCTGCCGCGCATGGTAGCTTTGGGTCGGTATGCAATTCCGACACCTATTTCAGCAGTAATGCTCTAGGTTGCAACTTTTTATATCTGACGATGGATTCCTGCTGGAGTTTGAAAGCCCAGACAACTAAAGAAACAGTTCCAGTGATCGAACAGTCTTCTTTCCTACTGATACTCATAGATGCTTATAAAGAAGCGCAATGATACTGATAGTTCTGCAGGTATTCCCAAATCCGGTGAGACATCGACAATGATACTTTATGTTGGGATCCATCGGATTAAATTAAGCAAATCGGTTAAGGCAACGGTTGGCAAAAAGGAATAGTAAAGACGTCAAGAACATGGCAAACACGACGAGGAAAGGGACATCAAACTGAGAAAACAAAAAGTCTGCTTGGTGATAAACAACGCATCTAAAAACGCGGCAAGATAACAGGGTAAATGCGATTCAACAACACGAAGCGACAGGTCTGCAGCAAACACTTGTAAATTCGATGCAGTCAAGTATCATGCAACGAGGCCTACAGTAGACGCTGGCAGGACGCCAGCCAGAAACTTCAGCACTGTATGTAGAGCCGGCCTTTTTCCCGTCTGAATAGCGTCCATACCATGAGCGGCGAAGGCCACTTCGGCCCGGTGAAACAGCGAAAACCGACCCCCGCAAAGACAGTCGTCGGGATAGTGTGCTGAGAGATGTCTTAAGGCCTGCGGCGGGAATTGAGGTATTAGTTTTTAAATACAGAAAGGAGAACTCTGTTCTTCCCATGGCTTTTAAACGGATACCACTCAGTTAGTTATTACCCTCGTCAATGATAACTTACCCATGGTAGACGTTTGGTCGCTCTGCTGCTGTTGCTGCGATGGCTGCCAGGATGCAGAGGGAGAGCTGAGGTTCAGACTGCCATAGATAGTTGAGCGAGCGGAATTGAGTCGGAGGCTGCTGAAACCGGAGCTGCCAACTGGGGAGACTGAGTTTCCAGTAATATTGTTCGAAGAAGCCCTCATTTTGTTGTCTTTTGAGCAATTATCTTTGATGCTTGACTTGCACTTTTGGTGGACGCACAAGTCGCAGTCTAGATTGGAATGTAAGAAGATGCAGGAGGCCAGTAATATAACTCCAGTAAGAAAATGGTCGTAGTTCGCCCAGTTGCGTAGTCTTTTTGCAATTAAACATTAATTGTCAAGGTAACTTTTTTGCTTTAATTTGTGAAATGTAAAAAGCCAGAACACTCAGTCGCAGACTTTAAGATGCCGCAGAGTTAATCAGTACTGTCTTTCAAAAAATAGACTCAATTTTACTTTTTCGATTGCCCAACGACCGAGATTGCTTTTTATAGATTGTCGCCATATCGGTATCTTAACTGGCTAGCTTCGCACTTTGGGGATGCATACAGTTTTTTCACTGTGAGATCTTGCATGCTGTTGTTTACTGCCGGAATACTAAGGCATGATTCGCTCAGGCAAAGGTGAACTGCTGTGTCTCTGGGAGAGAGGCCGGACACTTCATGATAATGGTGCTCCAAAACGACCCCTTTTGACCTACAGTGCATGAAGGCCCCAGTTCGGAGACTTGGCTCGCGGCGGGCTTAACAGACAGGCAGAAAGGACAGATGCCGCCGACGAGAACGGTATGTGTGCAAAAATGCGCAACAAGGATAGGTAAGCTGTAGGATTAGCACGCTCGATGACAACTAGGGCGGCGAAACCTTTGACGCAAATTCGGGAGTTAGCATCCCATAGTGGAGCCAGAGCATTATGGCTAACCAATTCTTTTATATACTTCAGCTTTTGTTCGGCATTTATTTTGCGTATGCCTAACGCATTTGCATATTTGTGTTTGAGGCTGGAGCATTCAATTGAACCTGTAACATTGAAATAATAACTGACAAATGCAGCGAAGCGGATCTGCTATAACAAAGATAATGCGGATAGGCTGCATGCCCAGCAGAAGTAAGCGGTGGAATTTTACTTTGACAGTCGAACCCCTGTTCATTTGTCTCTGTTTTGCCTATCTGAGCTTCTTATTCTGGCGTAAATTCATTTGTCCAAAATCATACTTCTCGAGTATCGTTGGATTGTATGCAAAATGACAATATCCTTCCCACTCAAACACACAGCGATCCTTCTCACACAGCTGCGAGTTGTGTCTCCTCGACTCTTCCCCTCCTTTCTTAAAGCTTCAGTCTTACTAAGGTATTAAATAAGATGGTGCGTCGACCCACCCTAGGTAACAAACTAATACTCTACTTTAACCTGTCCGGTTTGCTCTTAAAGGTTTCAGTTTATGTACAACGACCTAATCTCAGAGAGTTGATGAGCGATCGTTGTAGACACTAAACGTTTTTTTAAAATATTTCTGCTAAATTTCGATTGTTAAATGTCAATGCAATAAAACATTCCCACCCGAAAAAGGCATTTACCAATTATGTATATGTACTTATTCCGGCCTTCTTCCATGCATACATAGGCCACGCCCATAAAACCCCTATTACCAGCTTGCCCGTAAGACAGGCACCTTTGGCTGGTCGCGTGTGTGTGCGTGTTTGGGGTCCTTCACCCAATCGTTGCCTAATACTCTACTGTCATCTGTCCGGTTTGCTCTTAAAGGTTTCAGTTTGTGTGGCATGGGACTTCAAACAGCAAGCCTAGTAAGGTAGATAACCGGAAGATTTTGCCGCTTTAATCAGTTATTCATATATGTTTTTGGCAGATTTTGAATAATTTATATTGATCCAACTGTGAAAAACTCGGTGCCTCGGCGGGATTCGAAACCACGACAGTAAGGGAAAGACTTTAATACAGCCAAAGCTCTAACCACCTGAGCTACGGGGCCCCGCCGGAGGACGCGAGTTTAATCACATTTGGGTCAAGTTACCCGCCCAATCTACTGCAACGTCTGGAATCCACCAAATCTGATACAGTAAGCTGACTGCCCAAGCAGGTTGAGCGGGTAATTCAACCCAAATGTGATTAAACTCACGGCGCTCGGTGGAGTCTCCTAGCTCAAGTAGTTAGACCGTTGTCTATACTATAGCTTTCCCCTTGTTGTTGTGGCTTCGAATCCCACCGAGGCGTCGAGGTTTTCACATTTGGGCCAAAATGAATTTAATCAGTTACACTTGGCGTCTGATAGCAGCTCTCATCGTTCTTAGGGAACTCGGTAATAATGAATTAATGCTCTTTTGACTGGAGATCCGCAAAGAGTAGTTTTACACTTGAATAAAGGATTCATCTGAATAAATGACAGGAAAGGCTGAGCAATTGGCTAGAGGAGCTGCATTATACGTGCAAGTCTCCTTCCCCTCGCGTCATTAGAATTTAATCGTCGTCGAAGACTGTAGCATTGTCTGACTAGAGACAGTCTGTCTAAACAGATAAGTTAACGATGTGCTTCAGGATGGTTGATGCAGATGTTGAGGCGATTGGACAACGCTTATCTAAAAACTAACTGAAGTACCAAAATTTGCAGGAGGCTTAAGCAGATCGTAGGTTTATAATGGCTCTTCATTGAGGATCTGATGCAGTGCGTGCATAAACGTTTGGCAAGCGTCTACCTTCCATGCTTGACTTTGGGAAGACAAAACTAGTCGAATAAAAAAAGGATGACCAATACGCCCTATCACAATGCCCAAGTAATATGATTTTTCCATGTCTCACAGACTGTCTCGTTTCACCTGCATGACGAGTTTACAATATGAAATACGTCGGATCCCGAATAAAACCCTTGCAAGTAGATGACATTTTCATAGTAGACAACGTCTACTACTGGTTTAATGGAAAATAAACATAAATCTTACTCTGGCAGGAGAAACCCTGGGGTGCTAGGCCCCACAGGAGTTCTTCACAGACAGCGCACTCGACAATCCGTTCAAAACAGCGCTCCTGTAGGTTGTGTCCTTTTATAGAATTCTACAAAAGGTTTATAAGCCCAAAGAATCATTTCGTAATAAAACTATAACGAATGTACTTTTAATGATTAAAATATTTCAATTTCAGAAGTGCGCCTTAGGATGCTTTTCATACCGTTGACTTCATCCTCCCAAAGATGGCTGCCGAAGGTGTCTTTGACTTTATCTTCGAGTTAAAACACGGCAATTTTTGCCACTTGATGGTGCCAACGAAGGGAAGACCAGACGAAAGACTTCCAGAGAAGGCGTGCGAATTTAGGTTGGAAGCCCCGGCCCGACCACCAGTGGCCTGTGCCGCAAGATTCTCAATTGACCTAAATTTAAAAGGCAACAGTGAGAACAGTAGGGAAAATTGAGTTAAAAAGAGGCACCAGCAACAAAAACAGCCGCTGTGGACTGCAGTACATTACGGTTGCCGTTTCCATAAAATAATTTTGCTAAAAAACCTCATTCTCCCTCCTCCTCCTTGCTTAATTTACCTTACTTAGTAAAGATGGGCAAACATTTTCTTTCAAACCGAAGTAAATTTGTATTTCGCATATTGTTGGGCAATTGAAAAACGTTCGTCATAGTTTTAGCAGTGTGTAATTGATGTTGTATACATCGTTAAACATCAGTATAATCAACGTTCAAACTTTTCCCAATGGCGGCCAGTACAGTCAATATTTCTTAACAAGTTACAGCGTTTTACGTATGCCCCACACATGAAATAACAATAACAACACTAAATGCTGGCTTACATGGTGCTCCATCTCCAAGGAACTAATCGGCAGCGTCAAGTATTAATTGTTCGTGCAGATTCTGTGTACACGTTATTCTGGCCCCTTACACTTTCTAATGTAAGGTTTTTCGAATCGTTATGCCGCCAAACTTTTCGGTACACTTATTGTC
>CACRXP010001053.1:71617-83158 GCA_902702965.1 Spirometra erinaceieuropaei | reverse complement strand
ACAGCATATGCGACAACAGCCGTCTCGTCGCCAAAAACGCTCATAAGAATCAATAAGGAACTGTTCACTTTATAATAAAATGCCTACCATCCAGAGTTCCCTTACTGCCTGGAGTGGTTCGTGAACAAGGGCCTTTCAGATTATCAGAAGTAAGAGTACTAGGAATAAAGCGACTACCGTTCAATCAAATTAAGATTTAATTAGCAGGAGAGGACGGGAAGACTAGAAGGAGGGGTTCATTTCGTACGAAGCAACCGACCTACTGACACAGTGAAAGCCAGTTCTTACAGTATCAAATATCGCCGCAGGGAGTGTTTTCGTTTCAGCGCTTGTTTAACATGGTCCCAGTGTCTCTGTGTCCGCTGAGCGTTGGTTGCGTCACACGGCGCGTGGACGGACGGCTGTGACCATCTGGACATGCCTGTGCACGTTTCAAAGTCTACCGGGACGAACAGTCAGCTTAATGCGGCTGGGGAGTTTCGGAGAATGTGGCGATTCGTTGCGACGCGGTAGGGCATGCGGGCATTTGAGAGTGGAGCAGGAACGCTTTGTGGTGGCGGTGAGCGATTAAAATATGTGATGAGACAGTCAAACATGCATTTGAGTGGAATGTCTCCGTAATCATTCTCAACCCGAACTAGGAGTAAGGCCTAAGCAAGTTGCTATATGATCCGCAAAAAGTGCTGTACATTTGACGGTTGTGGTGGAAAACTAGCTATATGCATGTCTCACCCAGCACTGGAGTTAGTGACCTGCAGCAGGTCATACCTGTCTACAAGAAAATATTGTTGATGGCTGACGACCCGACGTCGGGAACATTGATACCCAAACTTCGTCATAACTATGAGACTTTTTGTCGTCTGAAAGAGTGATTCTCAGCGGTCGAGTTGCGCTCTGTAATATATTGCGCCACGGCACCGAGTCTGTTCCTGTCCATATAAATTCTAGCCACAGACAGCCGACGGACAACATAAACGTTACTGTTCTTGACAACCGTCGAATAAGCGGTAACCTGAGAACAAATCCTAGAACTTGCGGGTGGTATTCGCTTTCGAAACCAAAAACTCGGAACCATTAATCAACCGTCATGCTGTCAGGAATAAACAAATCAGGTTCCAACCACGCCTTATGTGATCATGAGGACCGTACAGAAACAGACGTCGGAAGGAGATTGGGGCAATCTCAATTGCAATCTATTAACGTGCAGATAGCAACGCCATAGCGCAAGGGTTTCTTTGTAAGGCGAATTTCAAAAATAGGAGGGACTCGTGAAACTGATGTCGTTGCGGGGACGGATCGTGGTAACGTGACAAAATGTGCTTCTATAAATACAGCGCATTGGTTTAGCACAAATGCGCCATGTGCGTCGTGTTCAATTCGAAAAAAAGTGTGCATAAAATGTAAACATCGGCTAACTGAGACCGAAAGTAAAAAAAGAGTCGATAACTACAAAAATATTCAAGAACGTGTCTAGGCAACTGGACTGCCGCGATACGGCGGAACAGGACGTAGCCTCCGGGGGGCCGTGTTTAGCTCTGTTTTCCCCAACGCCCTCAGTACACTGACCGACAACAGCATTGTTTAAGGAGTTGAGACACTGAACAGTTTTCCACGGACTTCTTCACCATTGCTAAAAACTGCTCTGCGGTCATATTTCCTGATTCGCTTGGCACTTCTCTCGGACAATTTTTCCAAGCTAGAAGTTGAAACCCGCCCTGTTTACGCACGCTGTCAATTAGCTGACGTCAAAGGGTGTTTTTGATTATTGGGCAGCTGGCAAAGTGCGAAGATGCTAGAGGACGTCACACTCGAGCAGAAAGGGAACACAGACGAACGCTAACAAAGACGTCTGGCCACCGAAATAAGTGTCAAGATCTCGTTTTGAGGCCTCATGTCCAAAAAAATCAGTGGAAACTTGACCACATCCCAAGGGGAATGTAGGCAGTGAATGCTTTCCCAGAGAAAAGTTACATAGGTTCGTGGTATTTATGTAATAGATAATCAAATAACGTGGGGAACAGCAACTTTATAGAGTGGGATTGATCAAACAAGATCACGACGTATGCTGATGCCAAAGAATGTTGCCTAACATCTAACTGTGCACAATCCAAAGTCGCCCATTCGAAAGTCGTTATCAGTCTAGTCCCGAAATATTGGATGCAAAGCTTGGATCTGGTTGGCGACCACAGAACGCCGTCTCATCCTGCCAGGCGCGCAAATCCCACGGCGATCTCTGGGGGGAATAATGTCGTCTAAATAAGTCTAAACTTTCCTTCAGCGATGCATCATCCTAGATTCAAGAGTTTATTATTGGTACCAAAAACACACCAAGTACAACATGCATCACCCAAGGGGTTTACAACGCCTTGTGTTTAGAGAGTCCCGTCAAAGGCTTTGAGATTGGATTAGATACGAAATCTTAATAATTAGAGGTGCATGCGCTCTGAAATGAAGGGACTTCCTGCGTCAATGTTACCTCGAAAGGTATGGCCAACTAAGTATATCGCCAAAACAAACAGTTATTTAGGAGTAATTTTTTGGACAGCATATAATATAGTCTACTTGTAAGAAGGTGGGCTAGAGAATATCACGAGCAGCAAGAGTTTACAAGGTCCTGGAACCAAGGAAAAGAGCGACAAGCTGCAATTGGGTGATCTCAGCAAAGTTCGAGAGAGAGAGAGAGAGAGAGAGAGAGAGAGAGAGAGAGAGAGAGAGAGAGAGAGAGAGAGAGAGAGAGGATGTGACATCAGAGGTATCTTCAGACAACCGTTTTCTCTATCAAACAGCGATGGTAACCAATTGCCTGATACTCGCAGAAGTACCTTCCAGTTAGTCTGACGTCTTCGCAGGCGAACTGTTGGCCAGACCTTCGAGTTGCGCTTCTTTCTCAAAGAAATTTATATCAAAAACGGTCGTCAGATTTAACCAGAAGAGTAGCCTGCAGTTAGCTTACAGAAACAATTTTGACCTAGTCCGGACGACCTCTAAAAGAAATCAACCCAACCTGCTCTTCTAGACGCATGTCAAGAGTGTATTCGACGCGCAGTCATACAGCTCTTCAAATAAGCTCCCAAGGCCGTCGTTCATTAAGAAGCCTGCCTGAATCGCACTGCATTTCGCACATTACAACTAGACCGACAGTCTTTTCATGGTCTAACGGTCTCATAGTCTGCGATGGTCAAACAGACGACGGTCCAAACTCCAGACACTTCGAAGAAGCACCTTGGTCGACTGGAAAAAAATACGAGAAAGCACCTTACGTGTACGCACACCGACCGTCAGTTTATTTTTACTGTCTCGGTGATGCGTAATTTGGGTATTTGCGAGACAGAGAACCCACCGGCAGTGCGGAGTTTTTTCAGTACCAGGGGTGGTGCACTGTAACAGTAAGCTTATTCACTGTGCAGACCTTAATTTAAAAATTTCTGAAAGTTTATCCCGTAGGTAGCAATACACCACATGGTGAACGGTATGGGCTTGACATCCTTCCTCAAAGAAATTGTCGGTGAGTTGTGTATGACTTAGTTTTAGTGAATTGTTAGACCTGCATCTAACTTCACTCCGTTGCTACGGCAAGAGAAGTCGTAACCGGCCTTGGTCTAGCGTCTGAAAGACCCACCCACGACTGTAACATGTGACCAGACCTCTAACTCCATGTTTCGTTGAGTGAACCGTAGACAACGTGCAAGTGCGAGCAAGAGATTCCTAAAGGCTACACAGCGGAGGAGCTATCACAGGCTGACCTCCAGTCCTACGTAGGATCGATTTTTCCCGTCTGGAGGTAACAATTCCAATCACGGCGCCAAACGCGTCATACTATGACGAGGAGTACCCTGTACTGTCCTGAAAACGGCTACCTCGGTATCGACCCCACACTGTCAGGCTCAAACTGGATGGGGGAGAGGTTTGTGCGTGGCGGCTGATTCGTAATGCCTGTAGCTCACCGGTCATACAACCATACGAGCACCGTATTCGGAAGATTGTGAGTGGAACCCCATCAAATAATGCCGATATTAGCCACTATATTTAACTAAGATTGTTTGTTTGAAGTCAAATCCGAAGCAAAATAACAATAAAATATGCGTTATGTGAATCATCCCCGGTTTCATCCATCTCTGTGTTCAGCCGTATGCAGACGCAAGATTCCCTAACGTCCAAGTTTTCAGCAAGATTAGAGTGGCCTGCATAGAACCGCGACGACCAAGAAAACTAGAAGGCCGTTTTGGTCTTACAACTATTAGTGATTAGGAATTCTCAAAAGCTATGATATGACCTCATATCAGTGTATTCAAGGAAGCCACTTGTCCACTGCTCTAATGGCAGATCTGCAGATCAGCACGCATGGTAATATCCTTAACAATGGTAAAAATGCACAGAGAATTGTGTTCTTTGCTTTACCGACATACTAGTCTGCGAGAAAAATTGATCAAATATGGGTATGTTCGTGCTTAGTCGGAAAAAGACGGATCCTGCCCCTGCATCCGGAACGCGGGAGCCCGCTTCGAATATTTGCTACAGTTTTGGCCTTGCAACCAGAACCTGATGGGGACAACGATGGGAACTAAATCATAATTGCTGATAGAAACGAACAGGCGAGTTCCAGGTAGCAGTTCAGAAGATGAAGATGCGATCGCTGGAACAAGAAATTTATTGGCCCGACGTTTCGGATTCTCACTCTAATCCATCATCAGAGACATTCGCAGATAAAGGCGATGATGGCACCAGGATTGCAGTATTTATAACACGTGGCTGCCGTGGACCGTATGTGCAGTGAAATTAACAGTTGTCGCATACGGTCCACGGCAGCCACGTGCTATAAATACTGCACCTCTGGTGCCACCATCATCTTTATCTGCGAATGTCTCTGATGATGGATTAGAGTGAGAATCCGAAACGTCAGGCCAATAAATTTCTTGTTCCAGCGATCGCATCTTCATCTTCTAAATCGTAATTACCTAAAGACATCTAAAAACTCGCCACAGTGACTGCAAGCGCCAACTGTTTCCTTCGCCTCTCGTTTTACAGCTGTTTATGAAGAGATCGGTACGTGCTAGTGGCTTCACAAGAATGCTGAGTTGCTTTTGTGTTGAAACAAAACGAAATCCACGCCGGTCAGGAGTATCCGTTCGTCGGGTCTGCTTGAACCCTTAACTCTTGATAAACAAGGGTGTTTTAGGTGTCTGACGGAAGGATTCAGCGACTGCGTTCAATTTCATAATCATTCGGTGGACAGGCTCACGCACATCTTTGATGCGTGAGAGAGGGGGCAAAAAAATGGAAGGCCGATTCCGAGAAAGCCTCCCCGTGTCCCACAAGTGCACTCCTCACCGACTCTCATGACTCTTATATCGACACGCCAGATGTCAGTGTATGGAAGACAGCCAGCGGGCGGGACGATTCGGCCCTTCCAAGAAACGGAGGTTAGACTACAAGGGTTAATACTTCATGTAATCACTGATGCACCTCTCACTTCTTTGGGATCTGAACCAGTGTGTGACGTCAGTTAGACGGCGTCTTTACGCCAAGTAATTCACTGAGTCCAATATCATCCCCAGTAGCCCTAGCTCTGGTAGACCGCTAGGATGTGAATAAGGGAAGAGAAGGTGAGGTCAGCCCAGGTCGAATCCGGCGTCCTATTTTCTCCTATAAACACCAAAGTATCCGCCGAAACTCTTGCGACGCGGTAACCTTTTTGTGGATCCCAACTTTGTCAAAACTTACTGGATAAGTCGGGCCTACTGAGTAGGGAAGGTCAGGTTATAATAGTGATTCCTACTGTCCTCTGACTAGTGCGGCATGCGTTTTACCCACCCTGCCGAATTCTGGTACAGGTGGAATTAGAGAAAAATTCGCGTATTGTACGCTTAGATGTCTTGTTCAGCTCTGTTAGCCTCTGCGCTAAGGCCCTCACCTCCGTCCGTCCTGAATTCCTCTTGCCCCCGGACGCTGGAAGAATGTGAAGTATTTGCCGCATAACTCTATAGACAAATCCACACGCAAATCACATTTGCGCCCACTTCGTGGTCTAGTGGTTGACCTCATCCACTACGACGGTCAAAATGTCATATCGTCTGTCTGACGCAGTGTTGGCTTGAGCATGTTGCGTCCGTAAGGTCACCCTGTTAGTCGTTGGATTAAGAAGTGGAAAATCAACTGGCGAACCGGGTCGGTATACTACGGGAATTAACGTTTAAGCTTCTCCCACAGAGAATCAGGCTCGGCCTCAGAAGTGGATAATACTGATCTTTGTTAATTTATGGCTCAGCTTGTACTTGTTTTTTCCTCTCATGAACATAGCAATCAGTCTTTAACCCTCAGCTAGTTTGCACACTTAGTTTATACCACAGTAAAATGAGTGAAAGATTATCGTTAAAGTACTGCTGCCGCGAGAGAGTTTATTTTTGTTTTGCGAACATAAATTTTCAAAACTTCATAGTTTTTAGGATGCAGTATGCACAAATGCCTCCTAAAAATGTAACTTACCATATCGTATGTCTTTGTTAAGCCTTTCCAATTGTGACTGAATTTGCGGCAGAACATAGTCACAGCATCTGTCAAAGACCGTAGCAGGGGAGTTTGAGGAAATTGTCTCTTCCATTTGTTGGATAATGAGGGGATCAACTTTCACAGGGAGAGGCTAAAATGACAAAGACTGGGTTCCAACATTTGATAAGCCTGCTATTAAACCAAGCAGCCTCCGTTCGTGTTTTTATACCGAAGATGTATTACTTGCTGCCTATCCTGCTTAAAATGCCCAAATAAGATGTTCTGATTTTCTTGCTGAGATCGCTTCGCTGAAATTGTCTTCTATTAGAAAAATGACTTTACTGACTGCGTTGTAGAGCAGAGCGATCGACACTTTGGAGGCATTTTAGCTAAGATTCGACCAGTTACCAAAGCGTACAGCTATGGTAAACGCAAATTATGTCGAATATTAAGCTTCTAGTAAATAAAGCAGGTGCATAACGGGAAATAATGAAAAGTGTTTGGGATTGTAACTTTTGGAGAGTAATAGTACGCAAACTGATGCTTGAGGCAGCGGTAGAAGTGTGGGTTCGTCAGTTGTGACTTTCACATATTTGTGTTTTTTTAGTGACATGCTTTGAAACCCTTCCTGATGAAGACACTTCTGTCGATGGTGGTAACACTATTTTCCCAACAAAGCGCAAGCGGTAAAATTCAATTAACTGACACGTCGCGCAAGTTGTCTAACAAGTTCCCTGACATTTTACCTGAGTAAAATGGGCGACAAGGGCAAATAATGCGTAAATCGAATAAAGCAATAACATCTCACATTCTAGAGTTCTCATTTTTTTCTAAATACATTCATTTTGCGTAACACTGTGCACAATGACGACTTACAGATTTCTCATGAAGAAAAGTCGAAAAAATTTCTATCAGAAAACGTCGATCACTGGTAGCCAGAGATTTATTCGTCGTAATAATCCAGGAGTAGTGCTTGGCTACGAGGTAGAAAAGCTGAAAGGAGGAATAAAGATGTGAGTTTTTACTAGAGTATATATATCTCGGACGTACAGTTGCCCTTATCTGCTGCAAAGGAGCAACCTCAGATTTCAGTTGGTAAAAAATCCACCAGCCTGTACTATTATGGTTCTTCTGTTGAAAGATAAAAAAACCATCCTAAAATGTTGGAAAGTACTGCGTGAACTACTAGCCAAACATCTTTGCCCCCTCTCTGATGAGTGTGATTCAAGCGCAGCGGAAACCTTTTAAAAAGTGTCTGAACTCCTCGGCGATTTGAATGTAACACCTGCAGAAAAATGCAAGGTTAGCTGAATTTCAGTGCGTTAATCGCCTCTGAATCTCACTACAGTTGCGCGACGGAGAGCGACTGCACGTGGATTTCTTGGGGTGGGAGGGGGGAGGAGGTGAGGGCGAAAATGCACCGTGCCAATGTTTCTAAGCGCTAAGAGCTGCCAAAAAGTTTGGCCACATTCAATTCAAAGGCTTCGGATGCACTATCTTGTAAACTAATAATCGGGTGTTAGCGTTTTTAGTTCCTAGTTTTTGGCAACTTAGCAAAATTCCAGTCATTTTGAGCGGTAGCTACTAATGAGTTTGCCCAAGTATGGTTAGGAACATTCCTCGACAAAATACTTAGCTGTCTGGAAAATCCCCGTATACTTTTTGCACCTATTGTCAAGTCCACAAAGTGTCAGTTTTACTTCATACATATATAACTGAGGAATGTGACTCTGCTCATATTGCTAGTCCATTACTATTCTTCGAGGGCGAACTTCTAAGATTCCACCTGTTTGTGAATATCATGCTAAAAAATGAAACCGTATCATTTTGCACATATTTGTGATCATGCATACAGGATCCAAGGGAATGTTTAATATATGTCATGTATGGAGTCGAAGGGTTATTTTGATGCATAAGTGCGATGTCTGGACCTCGAATCCCTGACGGCTCAGAACTTTCCCGTTCTCATTATCGGGGCCAACTATGTAAGGCTAAAGCTTATGCTTTCTATTATTCATTACCGGCTTAAAGTGGCGAATCTGGGCAATGTCCGGCTTTACCTCTATATCGCAAAGTATTCGCCATAGAAATCATTTTTGGATTTTTAACACACGGCGAACAGCAATCCTTTTTGGCCGCCAAAATCGAACCTTGGATATTCTGAGCCCCTTACGTGAGGGCATTTTGCCAGCGAAGTATTCACGTGGTCGTCTGACAGGTTTACATTAATCTTCCCGCGGCCACATCCGCCGGTGAATGTAGGTTAAAATAAGTTGAAAACGTGCAAAGGGCAGATATAAGAATGCGCAACCTATCAAATGATTTTGAAGCAATTCGTACGATTTGTTTTTATGGAGGAAAACTGTAAGTTGGCAGCCGGTAATGCGACTATTTCAACGATTTAACAGAAGTACACTCTAAGCCAGGCAGAGACTATGGTCAGAGAATGATATGAGGAAATAGCAAAGGGTGTCGGGGTTCTGCACCTAATGGCTAAACCCAGTTCAGAATTTCAGACTAACAATTAGAGTTCCGGTGCTTAACGCAATCTTGAACAGCAGGCCGAAAATTCGATTACAGCAATTATCAGGAATAAGTGAGAAAAAACGTTCGGGCCACGTCCATTTCTGCGTCGTCTAATTTTCGAAGAGTCGAGATGAAAAAAATTTTCGCCCTGGGTATGCAGACAAACGTGTGTCTGCAATCGACTGGCATGGCGTCTCGGCAGTGAAGAATAAAAGGTGGTTAGATCTTTGGAACGAGAAGTTTATTGGTCTGACGTTTCGGATCCTCTCTTGAACCCGCCCTCAGAGACAGTCACAGAAAGGGGTAGCAGAGGCACAAGGAATGCAGTAGTTATATAGCATAGTTACCAGGCGACCATATGCGTACCATAATTAGCATCATTCGCGTTCATTGGTTGTATATGATGCGACTATTGCTCACCGGTCCGCATACGAGTCATCTCTCGCTGTGATTTCCTCACCGTTGTTGATTCCTGGCATGCTGATTACTCGGAATTCTGACTCAGTGTCACCGGAACTATTGCTCGCCCGCATCCTCCCCGCATGGCTAATTATTTTGCTTAGGCAAAATGACAGCATGGAATATGGAGGCGGAAGGCCATTGTGCTTGTTACTCGAATGTGGACCGCAGAACCATGACTTAAGCAGCTCGCGGACCACGTGGTTGTTACCATTTGCGGAAACTTCAATCTCATTTAACTTGAAGGTGTGACCGGATCCAGTCGAATGGGCCGCGATCTGAGAGCTAGGATCATTCCTCCTCGCTGCTGCTGCATATTCGGCTACTCACACTCGCAGTACTCTTCTAGTTCCTCCGACACTTGCTTTGTCTGCAGCTGTCCCAGATCCGGTAAATGACTCCAAGCGTTTCCTGTTTCTGCAGTGCGTCTTTCGGCCTCATGGTCTGCCGAAAGACTCACTGCTACGGCAGGAAACTCGGCCTTCATTTTCGGTATACTTCGTTATATATTTGGAAAATGGGACTGAGCATTGGAGGTCGTGGTTCAAGTGATGAAATTGGGGTCTTCTCAAAGTCAAAGAAAAGTTAGAGAAACCTCAAGGTAAACAACAGAAGATTCGATGACTTACCATAGGAGAAAGCTCTCGGTTTTGGCGAAGAAGGTAATTAATCAAGACGCTGCATAGAGCCGGACTAGCGAGAACGGCAGGAGCGGATTGAAAGCGCGACGCGACGTCGAAGATTTCCTCGGTGATGGCCTCCTGAAACGAGCAATGTCTGAGCTAGCATAGTTACTGATGTAGAAATTCCTGCTAGTATACCGTTTGACAATTTTCCAGTTGTCATTGAAACCAATAAATACTTTCCCTTCACATGGGGTGATAGTGGTCAGTCCTGCTTTTGTTTGCACTTTCTGATTGCTTTCTAAGCGCAGTAGCTAACACAACTAATTCAATAGCTGAGAAAATGTCCCACCCAGTAACTCTTTCTTTTTGCTATAAAAACACAAACTGCAGATAAATTATGGGTTATCTGGTAAATAGTATTTTAGTGTTTCTGAGATAATCAGTCCTTTATAGAAAACAAGGCGAACGCCCATTATTTGCTTTACTTGTGAACGTCAAAAAATCGCTCGTAATATTTACGTTTCGCATCCTACACCCAATGCGAAAGAAATATTTAAAACACTGGGTAGCTGGGAAAAGACACAGGACAGTTAATCCTCGAAGTTGTTTGGATTCAGGGCAGATAAGGTTACATTTCTGGGAAATAAGTTGATTGTGAATGCGTTTTTTACCTTCCACTTACTACTCATAAGCGGATATTCAAACGGGCTTTTAAAACTGAAACAGAAACTACGGTCCCCATGATCTCCGTTGAAATTCTTTTAAGTTAGCACAAACGCAATGACAGCCGGATTTGAGAATATTTTCAGGTGAAATGTTGTCTTACGTCGGTTGTTGTCACAAAATTCAAAAGGAGCATGAATTAACAGTTAAACATCGACCGGTGTCCATGTGAATATTTGCACCTGAGGACTAATTTCACTACTGATTATGGAAGGATTCATATCTCTGGGGAAATCTGCATGTTCGCCTGACGTTTCATGGGTCGACTTTTTGACTTTGTTTGAAGGCATGCATCATCTCCCAGTCCGAGTTATGTACTTTTTAAGATCCACCGTCATAAATGTCTAATGAACTGCGTTAATTCTGTCTGTTGTTCTGAATTATTTTGCTTTTTCGAACTTAAGGGCAAACCACCCTAAACGACATCCTCGTCCGGAAAATGTCTGTTTGACGTATCCTCCGGGGTTCTATGCTACGGCTGCTTAATGGAGAAAAATAATCCAGAAATTTTCATTCCAGACTGCACTGTTCCTAGTAGAATTTATCGGCCGCAAATAATACATTCGGAATTTAGAAAATGCAATTATAATATCGCGGAACAATCCCCCTCCTGAAGCTTACTAACTTCTGCTCTACTTGCAGCTTACTATGCACAGGAGAGAAAGGACAGTCTCGCAATACAGAGCATATGCGGACCGACTTTTTGACGTCATCGTTTGGT
>CACRXP010001053.1:44122-66522 GCA_902702965.1 Spirometra erinaceieuropaei | reverse complement strand
TGGGCAACAAGACGAATAAACTGTCTGGCATGACGTTTCTGATTCTCACTCGAATCTATCATCAGAGACAGTCGCAGATACGAGTAATCGTGGCACAAGGAATGCAGTATTTATAGCATGTGACTGCCGTGGGACCATATGCTTACTGTAATTAACAGCTCTCATAATCACAGCCGGGGTTGTACTTGATGCGGTGGTGGCTTCTCAGTCCGAGTCCGAGTCGTTAATGGCCGTGATTTCGTCATCCGCGTTGGATGCTGGTGTGACGATTGTTCGGCAAATTGGCTAAGTGTCACCGGGATAATTGCTCGCCCGCGCCCTCCCCACGTGACTGATTCCCCTGCCCAGGGAAAATCTCAGCACGAAATATTGTAACGGGAGGTCATTCCGCTTGTTGATGGATTGCGGGCTTGAGAACCATGAATCAAGCAGCTCGCGGCTCACGCGGTTGTCACCCCTTCCCAGGATTTCCGGCCTCTTGAAACTTGAAAATATGACCGGGTCTCGTCGGATATACCGCCACCTGAGAGCTAGCGTCTCCCCGCCCCACTGCTGCTGCGTACTCGGAAATTCGCGTCCGGAGTAATCTCCCAGTTTCTCCGACATAGTTGCTTTGTCCGCAGCTGCACCAGATCCGGTAAATGACTCCTGACGTTTCCTGCCGTGGCAGCGGGTCTTTCGGCCTCATGACATGGTGCCTGATGGTTGCTTCCAGCCTGTGTGCAACCCCAACTCCAAGTGGAGTGAGAAGACGACTGTGGGCTTCCGAGGCGTTCTTCACGTACGGAAGAGTCAGCCAAAATTTGGGGCTGGTTGGATTTGGTCTCTGGTGTCGTTTTCGTATGCACTGATTGACAAAGTTGCGCGGGTAGCCATTGGCTTTTATTACCAATCGAAGATATTGTAATTCAGCAACTTTGTCTTCCATTTCACTGCAGTGCGTCTCAACGCGACAGTATAGCGCTCTTACGCAACTGCGTTTGTGACTGATCGGGTGGTTACAGTTGAAGTTCAGTATTGGCGTCCTATTTGTAGCTTTTCTGAACAATTTTGTTTTTAGGCCACCACAATTTTTGCGGCAGACGAGGACATCCAAGAAGGCCAGCTGGTATGTAGATGATACCTTCATCGTCATCGAACGGGACCGGGTGCTGACATTCAAAGAACATCTCAACGCCATCCTCCCGGACATTCAATTTACGACGTAGGAGGAAGAAAACAACCAGCTGGCCTTATTGGACGCATATGGTCCCACGGCAGTCACATGATATAAATACTGCATTCCTCGTGCCACCATTACCCTTACCTGCGACTGTCTCTGATGATAGATTCGAGTGAGAATCAGAAACGTCAGGCTAATAAATTTCTTGATCGCATATTCGTCTTCTAAACTGCTACCTGGAACTCGCCTGTTCGCATCCATCGGCAAATAAATTGTTTGTCTTTACATGATGTCAGCAAGTGGAATGTCAAGTCGTGACAACAGTGCGTCTTAAGTGCTGCGAAGATGCCATCTATTTTACCTATGTAGATCTGGTGAATTGCTGGTATCCGAGTGCCTTGTACGGATTTTACAATCACCCTGAGGAATTGTTCCAACTTAATAAAAAGGAAATCTACTTTGCACACAGGTTAGGTTGTGGCACATATTTCCGGGCTGAGTACGATACCACTAGACGCGGTGAAGAACTGTTGTGAGGCTGTTTACCTTTAGCAGGCCTTTGGTCGACAACGGTAGATGTGAAAACACCCGAAGGAGATATAGTGAAACTTTAGTTTGATTTTAACTCACAGACTGCGCCTTCCGAATGGTCGCAGTTTATTCTGTCTTGTCGAATGAGCACAGAATGGGTACTTAGCGGTAGGATCTACGAAGTCCGACTAACTGACCACCACCAGGGTAGCATGTAGTTTTTACCTCCCTCAGGAGGAATTAATGCCTCCGTAAAAACAACATGAATTTAAGTTGCGTTATGTTTCCCGTAAGCATTTGGCTCCTACATGTTCCATGAAGGCTGTCTCACGCGACGGTCACCTGTAGGGTGACTGATCTTTGTGCCGATTGGATATTTGTGTCACGTAGATTGTAGTAGAGTACCCACCAATTGATGACTGTTCGTTCTTCTTGAATCTATATACCAAAATTGCCGAAACTAAACGGTCTAAGAGCCTTCTTTATTTAATATTGTCCTTGGAGAGTTACTCAGTATTTGCTACCCATCAGAGGGCACAAATTAACAGCAACACCTTGAGATTTAGTTGCAGGACTGCTCTAGCGGCCGCAGATAACCACGAAATAGTGCCATACTCCACAGGACTCATCTCATTTCTCTTAACCGTTTATTTTTCAACTGGATATTGGGGTCCTCTCCAGTCCTCCACATTAAGAGAATGCAGGACCCCCCCGGGTATATCGTCTTCGTCAAGCAGTTTTACGTGCTCCCAGACTGCAGACAGGGGTTTTCAATCGTCCCCACCTACTCTGCATCCAATTCTGAAAATTTCAGCCGCACAATGTGCGTGGTTTAATCTGATGCATATCGGCGATTGAGTTGCATCGCACTATCTCAGTCCTGCATCATATCGATTGTGTTGCTATTAGTATGCTCTAGACTGGTTTTACGAACAAATGGAATTCAGTTAAATTTAACGAGATTGCTCTTCCGTCTACTCATTCTACTTATAATAGCAATACATTTTCTAATAAGATCTGTGGCCCTGCCTGGGGAGTATTAGGCAGAGAAGCCGGCCATTGATGTACACTGCTAACATGAAGGATTTCCCCGACAATGCTTCTGATAACCACCTTCTGAAATAGATTCGCGCTGTTTTAAGAGCAGTAAAAACTCCACATTTCTATCAACTGGAAGGAGGAAAACCATCTTTCTGGTCCATGACAGCCAGTTTTTTGGCCTTACGTCCGGTGTCTTAGATGAAACAACAGCAAAAATTAAGAAGTAGCCATCAAACCCCAAGCACGACCTGAACGTACGTTAATTCTTTTAAATTCAGGCGGGCCCTCGGACTGGCCCCGCAAATTGCGTGGATGAAAGGCGTCGCCAGACTCTCCAGGCGCACAAATGTTTGTGGGCAGCGCGGAGAGAAAATCTTCCTCCATGTGCTGCTCAGGGGGAGAAAGGACCTAAAATTGGGCAAAAAAACCTACTTTTAGGGTAATACCTAATGGATTCAATTTCGTCATGAATGAACAACCTTCCACACAACGGTGTGTCTTCTGCTTGTCCAACATCCCTAAGCAGAATACGGCCGCCAGTTTTCAGTTGACAATGCGTGTTCGAGCCTTCTGTCGAAATTGACTTTCTCTATGGAGTTTGTCGCATTAACTTCTTGAAAGTGCCTGCCTATTTAGGACGGTGGTTTCGCACTTTTCGGCCTTTTTTAGGAGTGCTCGTCAAAAAGAACATTGTCAACAGAAAAAAACAGCTCTCGATATGAGATTCCAAACAGCTGGAAGCAAAATACTGAGATTTTTTGTCTTTTTTGGAAGAATACTTCAACAGGATAACTGAAGATTCCTATTTCATGACAAGTTACGGATGTGTGTTAGATTTATGCGGCTAACCTGTTAAAATCCTACTCACCTCTCACCAATACTAGAGAAACAGATTAAGAGAGAGTAATTTGGCAAACTTTCTGCTGCAGCACATTTTTTAACGGCGGTATGACTAAGTGTGATTTCGAGAATCGTATATGAGGGACAGCAAATTACGTCAACCTCTCTTGAACGCGTTCGTCGGCTCCTGAAAAACATCAGTCCGCATGTAGGAAACACTGCGCGCCCTATATTGCGTCCCGAATTGCATAGCCAGAAATTTTGCAGTACCGCCTTCTCTCTCTCTCTCCTTTGAAAGCAGAAAGGTCCCTTTGGATAGCCAGTTTTAATTAATGCACGGTCAGGGGAAACAGCCGCCTTTGAAAGCGCCCTAGAGGTCTTAAAGTGCTGGGCGATGAGGATATTTCAAGGCAGTTTCGAAAATTATTTCTGTCTGTTTCGCCTGGACATTTTCACTTCCTACAGCATGCGAACAAGATAATGAAAATAACATTATGGATGCGTCCGATTGCTCACATTTAACTCCCTCTATTCACATAGAGTGGAGTGTAGGCAACTGTTTGTAAGGAAGTCACACTGTCAGTAGGTATGGGAAATGTTTTCACATTTGGGGGTGACGATAAGTTGTACTATACTTCTAAACCGTCAAATGAGGTGCATGAACGCTAGATTCGCTCAAAAAATCGCTTACTGAAAGTTTATTGGTGCAACCGGCATTAAATTAAGTGCGCAAATCAAACTTCATTTTTACCAAGATCCCCTCTGAGGTGGCGCATATGAGGTAGTTAGCATACGTTCTATTACCCTTCCTAGTGTCTGTCTCACAGGCTTGTGAAGATAAAGTCCAAAATCCGGTTTCAAGACGTGAGAAGTTTCGCCAGTCTTCAGCAGCCACTAGGCTGTCTTCCTCATTTTTAGTGCTCTGTTTCTCCAAACTCCTAGTGTTGCGCCAAAGGAATGAAGGACTGATTTTTTTGGCCGGAAATACAAAGGACTGATACGTAAGACTCTGCAGTATGTCTGATGTGGTTGATAAGGCCAAGTAGTGTGATTGTGGTCATGAAACGTCAAGATCATGAGCCCATTGCGTAATCAGGGAAAAGGTATCTTAATATATCACCTGGTACCAAATATCTTATCCTCCTAAATGACTCAGACGTCATTTGGTCTATCGGTTTATCACGTCTGGCTGGTTTCTTGCGAATAAACCAAGTAAAGACGAGTCTCGGGAAGTTCCCCTAGCAAAAAACACCTCACAAAAGCCCTTACATTGTCAATTTACGATTTTCTTGGTTCTTTTATCATTGAGTTATATGGTAGCGCATATTCCTCAACACAAATAATCTGACGATCTGGAGGCTATCGCGGTGCGCTAAAAGTCGTGGCTTGGGAGGTTGTCTACTGACGATTTAAATCAGATCTTGCAGAAAGCCCAGTGTGTGTTTGTGTGGAATGGTCGAATGGTTAACTGCGAGTCAGACTGCAATGACTCCTTCGTAATGAGACTTTTCTGGCATCCTCAGTCAGCTTCGACTCGAGCCCGCCCTCTTCATGTTGTGTGAAAACCCGGCTGTTTATATGTAAGACAGGGGTGAGTTTATATACCTTCGCCCTCTCCCGTCTCCATTTTTTGGCTCTGTCCTGAGAACGGGTCAGGTAAGAGAAGAGGAGAAAGCGCGGTAGATGCAGCTCAGGTCCGTTGTCCTTGTCAGTAATAACATACTGCCTATCATGCGCCGCTGTGCGGCTGCTGGTTGGGCTCAAGAGAGAGAGCCCGTAAGGCACAACGGAACGAGTGAGTTCCGTAAGAACGATCGGTGAGCGCCCCCTACCATTACAAACTAATTCGCCCGCCAGCTGCCCTTCCTGCGCCCATCCTTCTGTCTGGCACATGGTGAACATCATCGGAATCGACGAATGAACTGTCAGAATAACATTGTCGAAAAAGTCAGTAGAGACTGGAATTGTCATTTCTTGCTCATTAGGCGTCATCAGCCGGTTATACCCGATCTCTGAAAATCGCAACTCCTGAGGTCCGCACTCGGTTTCTGTTGGTTAAAATTCCAACGCCACGGGTTCCTTGTCCTGTCGATTGTTAGAATGGAGGGTCGGATGTGGTTATGTAGCTCCACCTGAAGTAAACAAACCCCAGTCACCTCTAATACGGGACCGGTGGTAATAGGGGTTTTACAGGCGGGGCCGGGGCACGCACAGGCGACGAGGGCAAGTAGTTGCAGGCAAAAGGAAAAGCTATTGGAAATGCACGGTTGTACTTTAAATGGTTGGAAAATAGTTGCGCTAACCCCTAACCCTAACCCCTAGCCACTAACCATAACCCGTGACCCTAAACGCAACATTTTGTGTCAATCAGGTGGGGCTACCAAACCACATCTTACCGAATGAAGATCAGTAATAAGTTCCAAGGCACAACGACACGAGCGTGTCCCACAAAGCGATCGGCCAGCGCCCCTCTATCATGGCCAAACTGCCAACTGACGCATTAAAATAACAGCTAAACAGGATTCAGCCGAGACTGTAAACGTCAGCAACATTTATGTCTTGGCTCGCAACCCATTTATATAAAATTCTGACTGCTTTTATTTAGCATCCGTGGTTCTGTGACAGTTAAGGATGCACATCCATTCTCAGGCGGATAGGAGGAGCATAAAATTGGAAGGATTTTGGCGACCACTTCTGGCTTACTAGCGGCCTTTGATTAACCTTATCTGAGGCCCAGATGACATGGAAAGAGCACTTTCCTGTGTCATGTTGGATTGATGGAGTGTCGATATTCCAATCACAACTGACTTTGCAGCGAGTCCGCAGCTTTGACCCTTGACTTAATGTCCAATAACCAAATGTCAGGCTTCAAACCCCAGACCTAGATATGAGGCATGGCTGACTGAAAACAGTTAGTGAGGACTAAACTTTTGATTTTCATGACCTTCATCGACAGTTATTTCACTTCCACTGCTTGTTGATCCGTGATCACCTGAGGGCACCCTGTATAATGGTTGTTTCTTCGTGCACTCTGATCGGTGCACACCAAGTCGCAAAAGATCTGAGAAGATCCGCATGCCCCCACTTTAGGTGGCTCAGTAGATACCATAATCGCAAGTCTGAATGGGCAAAAAGTGCTAAGGATCATTGAATTCTAATGAAGTTAGGCGAAATCTCCCCTTTATTAGGAGTTCTAAAACATGGGAGTAATGACTACATTATTATTGGAGTTCTTATCCCATAAATGCACCCTGATTTTATTTTTAGTTTTCCAAATTGTCGTGTAAACAAGTTAACCCACAGAGTCTTAGGTAATACCTGAAGAAGTAAGAGCTTAAGGGTCTGCTGCATACCAAATACTAAAGTTGTGCCTTTTTATAGCTTTGCTCGTCCCGAATGCGAGATTGTTTAAGTAAGCCAATGCTGCTGGCACTTCCAAGTGACAATATGTACTGCGGCTAAGTAAACTGCAGAACCTACGTTCAAAACTAGTCAAGACATCAGTGTTGCACTATCGACCGCAGCACACAGCATTTCTAGTGGAAGTGTCGCAAGTACATGCAACTGGCTCCTCAGCGAGTCAACAATTTGGCCAGCGCCTTGACGCGATCGGGACGATGCAGTCGCCTAGCTGGCGGACTAATGTTTGTGCATTTACGAGTCTCCTGCGCACACTTCGACTGCAGCGACGGTGGTAGATGTGGGTCTCTGTGATCTGGCGCCGCATTTTACTGTGCAGTCCATTCTGTCTGTGAACATAGATTCTCTCAGTCAGCGAGTCAAGCCAACCATGTAAGAAACATTATTGATTTTTAACATCGAAACAGACATCAGCAATGGTCACTAAAGTAGCGTCCATTACGGGCTGGAGCCACCAAAAAGGACACTAGGTCGTATACGACGAATTCAAACAGATAGAATCCGTATTGAAGAGTAAATAAAAGAGACTTGAGGAGGGAGACACGATCACTGGGACAGGAGGTTTATAAGCCTGACGTTTCGGATTCCTGCTCGAACTCATCATCAGAGGCGAAATCAGGTGATGATGGGTCCGAGCAGGAATCCGAAACGTCAGGCTAATAAAGTTCTTGTCACAACGATCATGTCTCCTTCCTCACAACTGCTTCCTGGGACTTGTCTCTTCGCTTCTATTGATAAAAGAGACTATTGATATAAATATCCTAAAATATGACTGTAATATATGGTACTTTTATATAGGGTTTTCTCATCAGGCAGTTAAGCGTTCACTGGCTGGACCCAGGCAATTTGACAATGAAAAAATTGCTGTATGGTTTACTATACTAACAGCAGAGGTGCTAGTTAATATTCCCACCAGCTATCCGACTGAGCCCATAATGCTTCAGTCCGGAGGATTCACCCCACGTTAGTACAGTAGTTTCTGAGGAGATTAAAAATCAGAAATTCAAAGACTGTGTATGCTTGAGTTCTGTTGTCTGCCTATCCAAAGTAGCTCATTAGACAATAATGTGTCGGACTAAAATAATGACGATGCACTTTATGCAGTTTGAAGTGTGCAATGTGTGACTCAAAAGATATTTCAGTTTTGTTGGCCCACCAAGAGCGTATCACGGAAATAAGGTACTTTTCTCCGTCAACTGTGCCCAGAAAAAGAACTTTAGAATCTAGTTTGTCAAAAATCGACACAAGATACTTGTATGCGGTGAAAAGGTGTCTTTCAGAATTTCGCAACTTTAGTTGTACCGTTTGACTGTTTAGTGCTAAAAGCTCTGGAGTGCATGACTACTTAAACAGTGCACCGCATCTCCTAAGTTAAAGCTCGTTTACACTAAATCCCTACCACAGTCCTCTGCATCTTTATAAGTAGTTCAGGCGGAAACATTTGGGCCAGTCGTGCGGCTGGCGTACAACCATATCATTTTATTTTGTGGGGCACATACCGTCTTTTGCTGTTATATGCAGAGCGGGATCACAATAAACCAATGCTTATTATACGAACAGTAGTCTGCTCAAAAGTCGGGATAGTATATTCGACAAAAAATACTTTCATCCCAAGAGACCATGGGACTGGAAAACTTTTACCTGTTTTCTGTCTATGTGAATTCCTATTTTCCATAGGTTCTTTGTTACGTAAATTGTTTCTTAACACTTTTGGCTTGTCTACTTTTATTTATGCTAAGTCCATTTATTATGTTAGGACTTCATGGCAAGCGTAAATAATCTTATATTCACTTTCTTAATTGAACACGAAAGCACATGGGCGGACGAAATCAACATGCCTGGTCTAATTCAGTAGATTTAATCGACGTATTTTATCCCTTTGGCGCAAGGCCCTTGGGCCTGAAACGTGCTATTCTCCGAAAAACACCCTTCCCCTTTTGGGAGAATGTCCATCTGAAAGAATACTTTTAGTTTTCTCCTCAAATGTACCCGCTTCTTATCTCAGCAGATGAAAAACTGTTGATATCTGGCCACCAGACTTACGAGCACAACGAAAACATTTGTGGTTCAAAAGCACCCGAGTGGCACGAGAACATTTTCATATGCATGCTGCCCCAAGTGAGGGCTGGCTGGAGAAAGCGGACTTCGTAGGCAATGTTTGTAGCCGATTTTTGAAATCATGATCGTTTTACACAACCCGCCTGGAAAATATGATATGATTTTAAAGGATGCATCCGAAAGCGTCTTTGCTGACCATTTTAGTTCCTACAAATTATGTGACCTCCAAATGTAGACTTTTCGAAGTCAACAAGCGATACGACCCTGAAAAAATGCTTCTCGACTTGTTGTCTACATATTTACCCTTTGAATGTGTTGAGGTTGTTCACTTGGCGCGCTACAGGACTGACAAATGCGGAATCTGATTTATGTTAGATGTTAGATATTTTTATTCGAAAGTGAAGTATTGCCCCTTAGAGGTCTGATTTCAAGTTTGGTTATGCGACTTACTTATCCCCGCATGTTACACAGTCGAACTCAACGCTATTAACTTCTTAAATCTCCCCTACTTCAGAACACGGCCCGTCCTACGACAGTAGGAGCTCTAGGAAACATAACTCATCTAATTTCGCTGAGAGGAGAGACTCAGTCGTCGAAAAAATAGTTTTCTGATCGATGCTTTGAAATTGCTTATCGGGTTTACCTTCAGGCCTATTGAAAGTTCAATAAAACTGAGTCTAAGCTAAGAATTGGGCAAACGGGGGTGTTTTGTCATTGTAGGCTGCTCCAATGACCTGTATCGCATTTCTCAGCCGATTAATTAAGCTGCTAAGTTATAATGATTCCGACACATCCTCTTAGCGGTGCTCGACTTGAATAATGCGTCTCATTACCCCGCATGGGTCTTGCTGGTGGTCTGTCCGTCTACGATGTGAGGGCAAAACTGAAGATGCAACTTTAGTCCAGACAGTTAGCAGCCACTGATAATGGACCATATAATCTGTCCAAGAGCTAAAGTTAACAAGTCATTTTTTATAAGTCGACCCTCCAGGTCTAACCAAAAAAATTCCCTCTGTTTCTCGATATTTATAATGTTAGAGCCTATCAAAGGGATTTGATGCTGGCCAGGAAACTCGCTGAAGCTTGTTCTTGTACATATTCTGATTCTGGGAAATCTGCAAAAAACCATGCTCGGATGTTATAAGCAGGGTACGGAAAGTTTTTTTTTCCAGTTTACATTGCACGTTTTACCCATATAGTCTTTCGTTGTGGGTTCTGGCCTCTTCACTTTGGGATGATCAGAACTGGTTTCTGACACTAGGCAACTAAGATTACTCTTAGGAGCCTGATTCAGCTTGAGTAGTACGGCCATCCTGATCTAACATTAATAGTGGGAACTGGCAACAGGGACCACGCTGCCGCTAAAAATCATGGACAGTTAATTTTTTCCAGTATCTCACCAGTTTAAGCTCTACTTTTCACGTTGACCTTCTAATCTGCACTACAACCATCGAGACGGTTCCTTTAAAGGACTGCATAAACTTTGACCTTAGGCGTTGGTTCGCAGAGTTGTTAGGAAACTGTTTTCGTGATTAATGGCAATCCGCTTGATCTCTCAGCTGGCCAAAAGAAAATCAGTCAAAATTTGTTGCATTTACTCAGGTAGAGTAGCGAATGCAAAATTCACCTCGTTGTATTTTATTTGTCTTATTAGACACATATACTTCCTTTTCAGCCGCAGGTCACAGAACTGCATGCGATTACTGTTTCTATAAGACCTAAATAACAGCGTTCGCGATGCCGCATGGACAGCTAGGAATTACGGCTACGATCACGCCTGCCCTGGTTGCCAGTGCTTACTATCGGCGCTGCCATAGTGCGCACAATGCTACATGAAAATAATTTTCATGGTCTTATCGGGGTGCGTCATAGAGTGCAACTCTGCACTTACTGCCGTCTCGCGATGAGCTTACCGGACTGTCGTATACTCCAATCTGGAGATAGCAATCTCAAAAAACATAATTAGTGGCTTCGCGCTCTTCGAGTGTTGCGGACGCACTCTTTGGCAACGACCTGCCACCTAACAACCGCACCTGATCGCGCTTGTGATGGAGACAATTCTGATGGCCTGCCTCTATGAGTTAACATCCCGCTACATATTTTCATCGTATGCGTAGGTCGTCGAGGGACGTCGACACACGGTCGCCGATCAAAATACGGGGACATTCATATTGCTCCTCACGGAAACGTGGCATATGGAAGCATCACCAAAGCTTCCGTTCATATAAATCACCGGATATTATTTCGAAAAAGGCGATTTTATAAGTTTTAGTCTGGCCAAACGTCTTCAGGGGAAAAATTGACGTAAGTGAGGAGGGGGTCGAGCATCGGAATATTTTGTTTATTGTTCTGAGCCTTCGAACTCGTGCAGAAGTCCATCGTCAGAGATGGTAGTAACGACATAATAAGCGACAGTTATAGGGCGTGTAAGCCAGTCACTGACTGGCAGCGCAAGACCGGAGGTGACTGCGTAGGACTCAGTACACCGGCGCCAGATCGATAAATCTATTGACTGAGTTCTCATCCGAGGTCCAGGCTTCAATCAATTCTCGGCCTGTTTCACTTCCAATGTGGGCGACTACTTTAGTGGCTGCGAAGTTAAACTCACGACGCACTTCTTAGATGTGGGCAGATACTTGCGATACTTCGTCGCCCTGTCGCACAGCCAGATTGTTTCCGTGTAAGCACGATCTGAGCATGCGTCCAGTCTGGCCTGTGTAGTTACAAGGGTAGTTTTGGCAGGGGATGCGATTCACTACTTCAGATTGCTCCTCAGTCCTTAGCCTGTCTTTATTTTCATGACTCTACTGCGCATGGTTGTTTTGGAGCGGCTATCCAGTTCGCTATCCACTTCGGCTACCCATTTCGCACAGACTGGTCGCAGAGATAACGTGTTTCATGTGCTATTTCCTCCGGTTTGCTACAATGTGTTTGGATCCGTTTGGAGAGCGTCTTCATACAGCTTCGATTGTAAACCGTCGGACGGTTGTTGTGAAAAATGAGAAGCTGTGTGGTGTTCTTTGCCCTCCTATAAACCACAATTTTAAGTTAACCGTTGAGGTTCCGTCTAATGGGCACATCCAGGAAGTGCAAGTGCTGTTATTCTTTTCTCGTGAATTTTATATCAGAGAAGACAGCGTTGAGTAGGCTGTGGAAATGTTGTAGCATAACTTTCTTTACGATGAGAAGAGTCGTAAACGTAACGGCAGCAAAATACTGGCTCATGTTGGATTAAGGCAATCTTTTCTAATTGCTGTAGGACCAGTTCTGCCATTGAACCGGAGACCGGTAAGCTCAATGGGGTTCCCTTGATTTGCTCATAGGTCTCTCCAGCAAAGGTAATGAAATTCTGTTGGAAGAATTCGAAAAAGTCTTATGGGGTGACCAATTTCGAGCGCATTCTGAATCGCATCGTACCCCTCTTCAAGTCTCTGGCGCAAGAATTCGTGAGCCAAGTTTGGTGGGATGGATGTGAATAACGACGTCACATCGAAGGAGGCCATGATTTCGTCCAATTGAATCCTCCGATCCCGCAGGTCTGTGAGGAATTGGGAAGCTGATCGAACGGAGGTAGTCGAAGTGCCTTGGGGGAACTTCAAAGCCACCATTTGCAGTAGAGCCATGAAAATTAAAGACCGGTTAAGGCCTGAGGAGTAAGCTGGAGTAGTGGGTCGCATCCCCTGCCAAAACTACCCTTGTAACTACACAGGCCAGATTGGAAGCATGCTCAGATCGTGCTTACACGGAAACAATCTGGCTGTGCGACAAGGCGACGAAGCATCACAAGTATCTGCCCACATCTAAGAAGTGCGTCGTGAGTTTAACTTCGCAGCCACTAAAGTAGTCGCCCACATTGGAAGTGAAACAGGCCGAGAATTGATTGAAGCCTGGACCTCGGATGAGAACTCAGTCAATAGATTTATCGATCTGGCGCCGGTGTACTGAGTCCTACGCAGTCACCTCCGGTTTTGCGCTGTCAGTCAGTGACTGGCTTACACGCCCTATAACTGTCGCTTATTATGTTGTTACTACCATCTCTGACGATGGACTTCTGCACGAGTTCGAACAATAAAAAAATTTTCCGATGCTCGATCCTCCTTCTACTTCACTTATACATACACTTGGTACTCGAACTTTTGCCTTCATTCGTGAAAAAGTAACATGCTCTGTGTTGAACAATCTACTTGGACAATGACAAATTGTACACGTGCCTCCCCCCGTGAACGAACACTGCAGCAAGCAACTTTGGACAGCCACATAGAAACGGTCCTTGAGCATTCAATCAACTTTTTCTCAGTTTAATGTGAATGCCTTCGACGTTAATCTAGAAGCACGAAGAGTGGGATGGGCAAACTACGGGTTTGCGGCCTGTGGCTGCTTAATAATCGGCATAAAAGTCTGGTCCTGGGTCTGTGAACGGTGTTCAGCTGACGCGCGTGGCTAGCAGTTCATTTATCGCGCCATTTATGGTTGGCGAATTGTCAGCGCAAAATTTCATGGTGATATACTGTAGTTATGTCTAACGATGCGCATCGGCATAGCCCAATTATTTCAATTTGATATAAAACTATATCAAACTTTATTGTCTAAATTTTCGCTAAAACGCAATTGTCCGATCTTTTCAGCAATAAACTAATTAAGATTAAAGCAGAAAATTGAAAGCATTTGTAATTTGTCAACCAGGTTGTCATGGCAGTTAAAACCTACCTTTAAGTTTGCAACAACTGGTCTGTATTTAACGGGTTACCTGGACTAGTTTACTGAAAGACGTTACGGAGAGCCAAGATAGCTTGCCACACCATATTTGTCTCATGACGTGGAGAGCAAAGCATATCACTTTAACTTCAAGCTGGGACCTTGTTGTTGTTGCGTCGGAGAAACCGGAAGACTGCTCCAAAAGCGAATGGCTGAAAACGCGGCAGTAGTGCGAAGAAATGACGCAATCTCTCAAGTTGCGGCTTATTCCAGGATCCGCGCACACATTCGAAGTCGACGAAGTCGAAATTCTCGCTGGGGGTGACGACCGCATGAGCTGCGAGCTGCTTGAGTCATGGTTCACCGGCCCCCTATCTGTGGGCGAGTGCGATGTCCTCCCCATCCTACATTCGGTGCTGAGACTTCGCCTAGGTGACGTACTTGCCCATGCGGAGAGCTTACAGGCGAATACTGTTCCCAACGCCAGGCTCGGTTGTCCAAATGGTCAAGCATTCACCACACCAATATTTGACACCCGTGATGAAATCGCAGCGATTAACGACTCGGATATCGGACATGGAACAGTCATCACACCAAGTGCAACAATCCCTGATGAAGGAAGAAGCCGTGAATTTCCTTAGGTATGCGTTAGCATAGCGACTACATCCTGTAAGTACTGCAGCCCCTGTGAATGAACTACCCGTATCTGCTTTCGTCTCTGATGATGAGTTTGAACGGGAATCCGAAACTTGCAAATAAAGCTCTTGTTCCAGCGATCGTGTCTCCTTTTACCGACTGTTTCCTGAAATTCGTCTTTTTGCTTCTATTGACATTTTGTTGTTTCTTATAGTAACAGGAATGTCGGCGTAACAGCGGTAATATTTTATGACGCAGGACGCTAACGTGCCACTGTAGAAGCTTGTCATGTCAGGTTGAGAGACACAATGACTCATACGTGAGACGGTGACGCCAATCTAACCTTCGCGTAATCACCATACAAACTTTGAGAACAAAAGCACCTGATCGATCCTAAACCACCCTTTTCATCAAGCACAAGTAATAAGAGGACAGTTGGATTTCAGGTTCTCTAGAGAACCTGTAGTATTTTTTAATTACCTATATGTAGACAACTAAAAGGGCCTGTGCACTTTTGAAATACTATCTTAACTCTAAAGTGAATGGTAGAATCTACCGGCGTGCTGGAAGGACGTGAACTCTCATTCTCACTGAACTTCAATTTTCCCTCGTTCATTGAATCTCTTCAACAAATTAAACCCTTTCAGTCATAGCTGTCCAGACAGCTAACTAACATTCCTATGTGGGTCCGTTTCTTCTTAGTGCATCTCCTTCGAAAAATAACAAACATTCTACATTTCCTCTAACACTTTTGTATGATCCCTCTGGAGTACTTGCGGGTAGGCGTAGTGAGGTTAGGTTTTCCTTCTCCATATAGGAAATCTGGCTGACATGTCAAACATCTTTCAAATTTAATACCTCTTCTTCCATTAGTATCAATTTCATGGTTTTTATAGAACGTCCGCTAATTTCCGTTCAGATCACAAGTCCCTTGTGAAACCGAAGGTCTTCGAAGGTAATCGTCCTTGATTGATAATGATCCTAGATCCGTTTTACTATTCAACTACTTTCACCATTTCCGTTTAACATGCACAGCAGACACCTACGAATGTCGTATTAACCGAGGAGGCCACAATCGAAAACTTTGTCACGTATTCAAAAAACGCCCGCGACTTTGCTTGATATCTTGGACAGGCTTGTACAAATAACCTACCTCGAAACCAGAACTAGAAAATTCGTCTATCACTAATTCGGTTTCGATGAGCATATAATTCTGTCTTTCACTAGCATAAAGCTTTTGTTAAGGAAACGAAATATTTGGACCCTAAAAGTCCATTGAAAATAATAAACTTGTTCATCTCCAAGGCTATACTCTTGAGACAACCAACCGCCTCTGATTTCTCTGCCCAAACATAATGCCAAGAAGACTGAAAGTAGATTGTCTAGCAGCTGAGTTATTAGAACGTACTTCAACAGGTACGTCGTCGTCAACCAGTCATATCGAACCCCGGGTCTGAATGATCTGAAATTCTAATTCGGCCCCTCGGGTGGTTGGACATTGAGTAGTCTAACGTTTTACCGGTAAACCACTATTCCGGTTCGCTGTAGGTTGTAATAAGGAACGACTGACTGACGACGGTCAATAACACAATGGTGTCAATGCCACTTTTTTTGGTCTTCGTCGTCACCCCTCCTCTGACTAACAAACTACTAAAACGTACACACCAGCATGTTCAATCGAGTAAACACCAGAATATTTTGTGTTTTGCGAAACCTATATTTAATCTTGTCTAAACTTGTTAATCGGTAATGTGCTCAGAGGCTCACGCTATCCGTAGAGCAGGATCATTTCAACATGCACTCTGAATGACGACTTTGGGCTGGAGGATTTCATTTAAGTTAATGTCTCTGACCAGGGTTAAGAGGAGATCCTGGGCATGACTATTCACTTGCTTGTCCGTTAATCTAATTAACGTCCGAGCCTCGTTGCTCTGAAATTGGATTCCATGATCCGTGCAGACATTGGCAGGCATTACGTTAATTGGGCGTATTCGTTTGCTCGTGAAAACGCAGCGGTAGGGTTTATATATACAGTCCTTATGGGTTTGACCAGCAGAAAGCCGGTCAGAGAGCTCCACAGTACGAAGTCGAATGCGGCCTACGCCTGCCTGCTCTTTGTAAACTTAAAAAAAGCTGTTCAGAAGGTATCTCTTGAGTTATTACTGGATTTCCCCTTTGATTTCCTTTTTTAGAAAGCCTTGTCTTTGTGGCGTACAGCTAGAATACAATTGTTAACTCGTATATATAAAAAGTTGGTAGAGAGTTAAAATGCAGAATGTTCACCTCAGACGTCCGAAATATTCTACTGTACCAAAATTAAAGAAACTCCACTTTTTAGGAGGAGGTGAACACATTTCCGACACAAATGTAAACAGCGACAGTGGGGGAAGAAGTACTTAAATTTCCTACCCTGATGAGGCCCGATAATTACCACCCACACCTTAAACAAAACACAGCCGCATTCCCAGCCCAGCTGTGGAAATTATGGTCAGCAGTCATTTGCCCGTAACCGTAAAGTGGTGGGTTATAAGGCAGACTATGCTCTACTTTGTTCTGGTGTGATTCTTCGACTGTTGGCGGAGTCAGGACCACCGAGGGAATTTAGGCAACTGCTACTGACCGTAACATATAAATTGCCCGTGTATACCCTGTCATTAACTACTGGCTACTGCCGATCTTGTGTAGTCACTCACTGTCGCATATTTTTGCCTCGACCACCGCGGCCCTTCCTCGAGTGTGTGCTCTTAAGTGGCTGATAGGCTGTGGGGAGTATCATGCGTAAATTTATGAGTGCCCGGTCCTCCGGTGTCTGCCTTTTGTGCGGTTACTCCCTCGGGAATCACTTAGAAACCCAAAAAGACAAAAGTTTAACCACATGTGGCATAGTGTTCCACTGCCAAATCCGAGGGGGACACCAATGTTACTACTATAGTAGAGGGACAGGCACCGATCGCGTTACGGTACTCACTCGTCCCGCTGTGTCTGAGGAATATTTCTTGAGCCCTACCAGCAGGCCTACAGCAGCGCGTAATAAAGACAAAATGGCATTACCGACAAAGACGAGGGAGATTGGAATTGCCATTTCCGGCTTCTTAGCCGTGGTCGGCGCACGCCTCTCTACCACTGTTAATATACTCGATCGCAATTGACAGGACAACGAGCTCGTGGCTCAGTGGTAAGGGCGTTCGACTTCTAACCACCAGGTTGCGAGATCGAGCCCCAGGTGTTGCACTCCTCAAAGTTGGGTATAGCTTGCTGACGACGGCTTATAAACCAGAACTGACTATCCCAGTCTCCCTTGTCCTTGTTGATATTGTTATTCTGTTATTATTAGCTGGGTGTGTTGATTCGTGTCTGCAGTTTCTGTCACCTGTCGTTCTCCAAAATATTTGGTTTGACAAATAATATCAAATAATATATCAAGCCTCATGGAAAACTTACTACGGTATTCTCGTGAGTGAGAGAACTTATGTACCAGGACCTGTCGCTCAGACTGTCCATATAGGTCCGTGAAAAAGGCGATCACATGAGGCTGCGGAAGATGTGCAGTGGCCCCGAAGCCTTTCTATAGTTTATCATATTGATATTTTTTCGACCACAACGCTTCAATTGTTCTGATTAAGGCAAGGGCATGATTTATGGTCGAGGTTACGTACGCCGGGGAGCAATCGAGCTATTTTTATTTATTTGTTCGTGCCAGAAACAGAAATAACGGTAAATCGTGGTAGCTGTTGTGTGAGGGTGTTTAAGATCCTTTAAGGTAGTCATTGGAGCAAAAATACGAGAATGTAATATCTTTCTGACGGATCCTGCAAAGCGGCATTAAATTAATCTACCATCATCATTAAATGGCAAAAATAGTCTCCCCCTTTAAATTGGTGACAGTATGGAGGATTAAAATTTGTGATACCACAAAATTTCTTGGATGTTTAACTCTTTTACTCGACATAAATGCCCCCCGTAGAAATTAACCACGCCATAAACCATATACTTGCCCTGAGTAACAAGTCTCGTCTGATAAAAATGAACGAATACTCATATGCTCTAACAGGCGCGAGAAGAGGTTTCGTCAACAGCGACATTTATGTGACAAAAATTGAGTGCCACTGTAGCTCAGTATTTGAGGAGCCTTAGTTGTCTCCACGTGTATGTTGCATTCATAGTTCCGTCATCCTTATGGTGGAAATGGACACCCTGGAATCCAGGCTGGCTGTTACCTGTCCCTAAGAAAGGATGAAACGTGAAACATTGTAATGCCGCGGGGCCAGCTCCATTCACGAACTCTGGTAGTATGCCTGTTATATAACGTCGAAAATGGTCGTGAGATTGTAAAACAGTGGCACGTCTTATTTATAGAGAACGGTCTCAATGATGCGTCCAGAGAGCCTTCAATCCGCTTGTCATCGGCCCCGGTGACCATTAAAAAGTTTTGAACAAACATGTGAAGTAGATAGGTGCTCTTCTGCCCGTGTGGTCATTTGTTCTCTAGCGGTCGTTTATGATGGCGGTTGTTAGGCCACCGAAGATTGGAGGTATAAGTCATGTAACGCCAAATGACACCAGCTGGCCAGGAAAGCTCTCGAATACAGTGGGTGGCCGCCAAATCCCTCTGGGACACATTGGAGGCTGTGTGGCATTTGACTGGTTGGTATGATCAGCAAATTGCTCCTGGGACCCAGATATAAACATTACGTTCGGAAATAAAGAACTCCTTTGGACATAAAGCGCAGTGTTTAGGTTTATGATTATAGTGTGACCACAAACCTTCATAAAATGATGGTAGGACAAATGAAAGAGGATAGAGCACTTACTTTTCTCTTTGAGCGCATTGAGGAGGGCATTGTCTGGAAAATGCTGCCGACACCAATTTCCGGTGTTGGCAAGGACAGACCGCCATCAGCAATGCTTAATGGGCGTGCAAGGGGACCGCCTGTACCACTCCGTGGTCGTAGCAGATGACTGTTACTTCCCAGGCTGCCAGAATTGATGGAGCCCAGACTAGGGATGGAGGAGGTTGGATGGACCGGCGGTAGATCAGCAATGATACCATCGGGAGTGGATAGGGTGGCCTTAAGAAAAAACATGGGTAACCGGATGATGAAGTCTGAACTGCGGCCGTCTTCTGACTGTAGAGTCTCGATTATATGCTTTCGGAGTATTGCATACAACGCAGAGGTTTCTTGGAGGAGTTGCAGTCACTCAGGCCTGTCCAGCAGTTATTGGATGTGTTTATGCGCTACGCACATACGTAGTTTATTGGGAACCGTGAAACGAAGGCTAAAACCTAACCAGAAAGTTAGGCTTTCATAGTGCCGAAAATGCTTATCCGGCCAGAGTACTGCACATAAATATTCGGGAAGCACAATATTTCTGTAAGGGTTAAACGTTCCTCTAAATTGCAGTCGCATACTGTGAGCACGCCAAATCGACGATGAAATTTATCCGAGCACCCCAGAATGATTCCACACAATCCCTTTTCATTAGAGGTGTTCTTAATTTATACCCGAGAATCCGCAGTTATTCGTAAAGTAGTCGCCCATAAATCTGGAGGAATCTTACACAGATCTTTGTTATCATTTTAGTACTCAGTAGCTGTTCTCAGATACACTAATTAGGCCATTCTTGTGAAAAAGGAAACCTAGCACGCGGGGAAGATCTAACTTCCGTGTGAAAATATAGCATGTTTTAGTCTTTTCCTTCCTCAACTAGTTCATGCCTGAGAGAGCTTTTATTACTTCGTATGCTGCCTTCAACAAGATTACTGTGCATAACAAATAACAATGTTGAATTTTGAAGTCCGCCTTGACGCTACTCTGATTGTTCTCTGAAAACGCATACAGAACTTAGAATCGTTACTCACGCAAACTTTAATCCAATAATGCATTTTCACTCTGTGGGGCGCAGCACTGCTCTAATTTTATGTCACACTTATGCTTTATATCGTTGTCAACAGTGCACAAAAAACGCTCAAGTTTGTTGTCAGAAAATCCGCAATTAAAACTGAGACTCGTTTGCCGAGTAGTCTTCAGCATTCTCGTTTTTCAGGATATGTCCTAATTAGCTTAAATTACAGTTAAAAACTCAGTCATCATTCAGGACTGAGCTACTGTCCTTCCGGTTTCGCTTTGGTTCTCTACCGATTTGGCAATGCATGTCACGTTTACTAACTCTGCAAATCGTATATTTTTCCTTTAGATCCTACTCGCAAAGCAAATCTCGTATTCACTCTGAATGACGCCTCTGTCGGTTTGTTTGGATAAGCCGTATATGCTGAAGACAGTTTTACGCGTTATCTCACTAAACCCTTCACGTATTCTTCAGTATTTCAGAAATCTGGAGTATTTCTCGGCTGACGTAAATTACAGGAAAAGACGAAGCTAAAAAGCCCGCACATGTTCTCACGGATATTATAATTGGCTGGAACAAAAGTCCCTTAAGAAAACTGACAAATGCTGTCTCCGTTATCAAACGAATCCACTCCAACGAACTTTGTCTGTAGGACGGATTGTTCTTTCAGTGTTGTGGAACTCGAGTAAAATCAAAACATAATTTGGCAGACAGTATTTTGGCCTAACTCCCTTGCGGAGAGGTATCTCTGACAATCGTCGAGCTGGTTAGTCCCTATAATTAACTTTGACTAGGTAGGCGATGTGGCCAAAAATTCAAAACTACGGGGTTAACTGTCTGGGTTACGAAACGACGTCTGATATAATAACATCTCCCATACTCAACGGCTATTTTGTCAGGACGTTAAAGCAACTTCAAATGCGAGGGCAAATAATAAATGAGTATGTAATATGAAAGACGGAAAATTCGGAAATGTGTTGCTATCATCTGTACAGCCTAGTTGACCAGGCTCGCTTAGTTGAGGAACATTACACTACATAAAAGTTCGTTAGATGGCAAACGAGACCCTATCTATCACAAATGCACAAATCACCGACACTTCATGCGTTTTATGTGAAGAGTCGGAAATATCCACAAAGGCTTAAGGTCAGTTTACATTAGGAAGTGTTTCTTGCTCACATATGTTATAAGTCCTGTTCTGCAAATATAATCTAGTGAAGTGGATATACAGACGAATCCAGTTTCGGCTGGTCAGAGATCACACGTGGATTTTCGAAGTTCTAATACTTCTGTTCGGCTAGATACCTATAAATAAATTGACTCACAAACTATACGAGGGAATTAGTATAATATTCCCCACGAAATCAACAAACCCTAAAACATCGCAGCGTCCCCTACAAACTTGAGCGATCATACTAGGTGCTCAAATAAATCTGATATACCAAATAAGACTTAGACTCGTAGGATCAGGGCCTACGAAAAGTAGTTGCGTAAGCGTACTGTTTTATTCCCGGAGAGAGCAGATTTTTATATTAGGAGCGATTCGAGCTTTGGCAAGATCTTACTTCGTAGCCGTACCTGCAAGGGGTTAGGATTAGGGGTTAGGGGTGGAGGCTAGGCGTAAGAGGTTGGAGTTAGGGGTTTGGGTCAGGGGTAGGGGTTAACGCTAGGAGTTGGCGTTAGGGGTTAGGGTTAGGCGTGAGGGATTGGGGTTAGGCTGGGACTTGTCAGCTGCAGGTACGGTTACGAATTGAGATCGACCCGAGTTTGCATATGTGCATTTACTGTTTTAGTATTTCTTCGAAGAGAGTGCAAAGTGTGAAAGAAGGGAAGAACTAGAAAGAGGGGGTATGCAGAAAAATGCATGAATACCAAACACACACGTTCCTTTGGGTTTCGCATTTGCTATGTTAACCTTATCAGTTACAGTACGGTCCTTTGCGATTTGCAGACGTATTGAACCTTTCAGAATACAGACGTCAACTGCAGTGCAGTAAACGGACAAGTCACCAAACGCTCTCCTTGTTTAAATGCCGGAGCGCGTGAACGCATATTTAAGGCAGACACACGGGGGCGGGGAAGCCATGGTGAACGCGAGAGACCTCGCATGTGGCTTAGACGCAAGCGGGCCTGACCACGGATGACGACCTCCGATATTAATGGTGGCTCT
>CACRXP010001053.1:25015-41369 GCA_902702965.1 Spirometra erinaceieuropaei | reverse complement strand
AAGTGTGATATGCACCAGCATGCAACAATACATACGGACAACGCGTATTGGAGTAGAGGGCGTTAGCGCCCAAATGCCACCCCCTGACGGGGACTGGGAGGGTAGCTGCCGCTAAGGCGACCAGCACACCCTGCCGGTACAGCCCACACAGACAGACGGCGAGTCAGAAAAACGACGTACTTTAAATATCGTGAGGCGCAGTACTAAACTGTCCTTATGATAGTATCGGGTTATCTGCCACTTCGGCCATGGCCTTTCCTTCTCGTAAAAATGTTTACTTTTTAGAAAAGTTTCATGTTTCACTGTGAAAAAAGCTACTTAAGAGCTGATCCCACAGTCTCCAAGGGAATAATGAGCTATTTTGCACCCGACTGTTCTCCTGTAAGGATCAGTAGACAAAAAGATAAAATTCGGGTCAGCCGTCGTGAATACGCGCGGTCTAGTTGGTCAAGAATTCAATTACAGGGCAAGAAAGATCACGAAAAGTATACTCATTCTACCTGCTACTGAGATCTGATAAGCCCAAGTGATCTAATATTCAATGTAGAAGGGTATGGACTGAAATGTTAGGCTTCGTATGGCATTCAAGTTACAAAAATGTCAGTAATTTGAAAAATGCAAATTTATAGCAGCAGACACTAGGGGAAATGGCAAATTCATATAGCGACGCTACGTTTCTCATTTTCGAAGGCTGGCATGGCAATCTCAAGTCCAAGTCTTCGAACCCGAAAGATCACATCGGCCCGTTATATATCGTCTGCAGACCCTACTAACCTAAAATTTTCTAAAAGCTCCATTCAACGATGCCAGTAGTTTGTATCGGACAGCAGATAATGGGTACTGACTGGATGAACACCAGTCAACAAGTCGCCGTTCATAGCATTGTGTCATGGGATCCGCGTACGTGTACGTTCCTAAAACATGAATGATGTTTCAGTCTATTTTCCTTACTGGTTTTTGAAAACCTTGGTTCTTCATCCTGTAGTAATCTTCCAGTCTGAGGCCATTTTACTCATGTTATTCCCCACCCTGTCACCGTGCTGGGTCTTTCAGTATTCAACTCGACGCTCCTCATTAATGTGTCTTAATTAACGGACCTACCGTTTTTGCAAAAAAAACCAGATCTAGTTATCTTATCGTCACCATTCTGTCAGGGACTTGGACATGCTGATGATCCAGTCATCAATCATCCTTCCAAAAACGGTGACGATCTTTAACTTCTTCGAGGGGGCTGGATCTATGTCATCAGACCAGAAGTTCGTTCAGTATGTCCAAAGGCTGGGACTACCTGGCCATCTAAAAGTCCTTCTGGCAAAATTTATCTTTTTTGTTGCCTAGGTGCTAGCCAGTCTTCTTTACTCCGTATGGTCATTAATACCGAAACTCCTATTACCAAAGTTAGTAAACTTCCTAGCTACACCATATGCCCGCGTTCCTAGTTCACATCGCAGCAGTCGAGTTGACGGCTTATGATTGTGCCTGCGCATCCTTCATTGCTTTCCTGCTATTACTCCAGCTTTAGAGGACACTTATGTCGTAGGACGTATATGTAGTAGGTCATCTCCTGCTCTCGGTTTTTTCCCCTTAACACCATAACGTGCTAGCACTCTGCCACGAGCATAGATCGCCCTCCAAAAGCTGTAGCTCCACTCATCATTACGATCTAGGGGCTGCAAAAATAATTCGTTCAAATGCGAACGACTTTCAAAGGACCATTTGCCGAACTTCGGCGCTCTCACCACTCCGTATTCCATTTTTGGCACATCGTTTAATGTGTCGGCGTAGTGAGGTGCTTAGAAGGGGATTCGACTTGTCACCTCGACACTCACAAAATGTTTAACACAACACTTGCTTTGCCTCGACCCTTCCTACTTCGCCTTGGTTCGCTGCGTTCGAGTAACTTTTTGCTGGACACTTTGCTGTCGAGCAACAAAAGTACCGCTCTTTCTTTTTGAAAACCGGAGGACGTATAAAATCGCCCATATGACAAGGGGATGATGGGAATATTAACGAAACGACAGCTGGGAAGTGTGGTTGCGCGAGCTCAGAGGTGCGCCACCTGACGTCCATTAGAGGCTGACGGCTCGAGCCTGGCTCACTGCAAACTTTTTCTGGTCGTGCAAGTACTGTGTTTCCCACAGTCTGACTTGAGATGTAGAGTGGGTTTGACCTCATTTCTCCAGTCGATGTTATTTACTTCATCCTATTTCTCTTTTTGCGGAGCTGTTATCATTCGTTGTCTCAGGTCACCGCGGATCGCGGTCTGGGATCTTTGGGAGAGTCACTCAGATGTGGTTGAGTAAATTTTCCCCCTTCAAAAGGGACGGTAGGCAGGGATCAATTAGCCTACCTTAAGTTTTAAGCAGTTAGAATAATTTCCAACTACTTTCTTCCTCAAGGCCCTTAAGAAGCAAAAAAGCACAGACAACTGTTAACGCGACCATACTGGTGGTGCAGACTTCCAATAAAAATAAAAGTGCTACCTAACTCTCGGAACTATTTGTTATGAAGGAACCCTGAAGTTGAGTTTTCCTCATGCCATTGGCCATCCAACTGCTACTTGATTCGGATATTTGAGCATGTATGAATAGTACCTTCATATTCAAGGCATTTCTCGCAAAATAGCAGTATAAGCGCGGGAAAATTACCCCTTTTTCAGAAGTCGCTTGGAAAGCTTTTTGTAGCCGCTGTGGAAAACAGATACCTCTGTTCTTACCAACCCCATCTTGGATAAGGAGTTTGAAAACTTTGAATCTCAACTGGGATAAGAAAAAAATATGAGGACATAAATGAGAGTACCTCTGAATTTTATGGAGCCCAGGCACTTTAGTTTTGCGTAAGACATTCGTATTATCAATAGGAGCGAAGAGACGAGTCCCATGAAGCGGTTGTGAAGAAGGAGACACGATCGCTGGGACAAGAGCTTTATTCGCCTGACGTTTCGGATTCCTGCTCCGACCCATCATCAGAGACGAAAGCAGACACGGGTATCTGCTTTTGTCTCTGATAATGGGCTCGAGCAAGAATCCGAAACGTCTGGCGAATGAAGCTCTTGTCTCAGAGATCGTATCTCCTTCCTCACATTCATAATGTGATGATAAAACAGATTTTCGAGTAGGCTTAAGGGATTTTAAAGCGCTCATAAATTTGGCCGTCTAACAGACTTCAGTAATAAAAGGAAACTTGGGTTAGTTTTATCCCAGCAGATAGAAGAAGCTTAGAGGTTAATAATTACATAAATTGAGTTGACTTTCATAGAAACCCGAACTTGAGCAGCTTTGTATGTTGTAAATACCATGCGTCATCATAAAACATAACCTGACCTGTGTCATTATCATAACGAACTGTTAGGATGTCGTCGTTCCATTGCATAAAAACCACGGCCTCTTGAAGTTAAAGGTTGTTTATGCTAAGGTACAACTACTGCAGGCGGCAGCTGAGCTCCCAGCAAAGCAATAACGACAGTGTCGTTATACTAACCACATGAACGCAATTTGCCGAGAGTAACTTTTTAGTGTCCATTAAATCAGCATGTAGGTTACTTTAGCATTCATCAAAATCATTAACTCTGAACGGCGACCCGTTTTCAGCAATGAGACATAAAAGACAACATCCTACTTTAAAGTTTCGTGGATATTTTAATATTTTTATTCAATCGCATCTCAAGTTTTTGAGGTGGATTTCATGAGTGTCGGAATATTTTAGACGTTAAACTTGCTGCCGGTGCGTTAAGTAGTCTTCAGTATATTTTCCTGTAAACCAATGTAATGGCTCCATAGAACACATGAGTGTCGACTTAATCTCGTTTTGCTGGACTGTTTTGCATTTATAACAATTACATCTTTTAAACCTGACGTATTTTAATGCAATAAATTCTTTTTTCCCTTTGGCGTAACTAGTTTTTTCTTCTAAAATAGTCACATATATCAAACGCATGTAAATTGGTAGAGATCAGTAATGCATAGTCAAAATCAGGATACTCTCAGGGAATTCCTGGAACTCATAAACGATATTTCACCGTGTAAAATAGGCTAAAAGGCAAATGACCTCTTATCATGCCCAGGAAGAAACCATATCAGCCGTCTTTAACAATAGCAACTGCGCAACTAAATTTGTACGAGGGTAGGACGCGGGTGTAGGTACCCACTCTAGTAACACAGGCGGCCTTGCGCTTAGTTCTTGGAAGATAACCATTACCGTGTTTTAATCCTGGCTCTAACCTTAACGCCGGCCTTAATCTACCTGGAATTAACTGTAAGGCTACCTGTAATAGGGAGATATCTATTTTCGTGTCCTACCTAACCGAGTTATATGAAAAGAGCATGATTAACACATTTTTCATCCGAATGCCTTGGCAGTTTCCATTCAGAAAGTGTCTGTTAGTAAAAGTCTATTTCATTGTAACAGTTCGAGTTTCTCATCCTTAAAAACGTCTTAAGTATTTGGAAACGCAAAATGTCAAGAAGCTTTCGCTCAGATATTAAGTAGCAGGCAATAGAAATCCGGTTATGCTTCTTTACAGAAAAATCTGAGATTCAAGTAAGACGGGTTTAGATATTGAAACGAGAACACTTTTCAACTGATCATAAACTTTAGTTATTATAACACAAAAGAGCAACTAATTGATGCATAGCTGAACGTACGGTCACATTCCTCTCCTTGCGCTTGACCCTATTCTTATGCTTTTCAAACATCGTCCCTCCACCGCAGAGGAAACTTCGGCGTAATGAAGAAAAGTCACGATTGAAGGGAGTACTAATAATCCACCGTTTTTTAAAATCCTAATTCAGCTTTTTGTGCTGCCAGTGAAACTATTCAGCGTTGTTTCGCAATGAGTTTCTTGTGCATGCCAGCTGAAACGGTGGCTACTGATGCAGCAAACATGCAGAATTGGCCAATCAAAACGCCGACAGTGTAGGTGAACCGTGATAGGCGAAGAAGTGCACGCATATACACGAGGTCGACACCATGGTGACTCTGCGGCACGCGCAGGGACGAAGGTAGCAGTCGCAAGAACCCAGACTCGCATTAAAAAATGCACTCCTATCTTCCTGATAAACGGCTCGTGCATAGGTTTTTCACCTCGTGCTGGAGCGAATGCCGACTTTTCAATGAACTCGTCAAAAACCTAATGGTGCATTTCTTATAATTACGACGAAAATATTCAAAACAATATATTTAATCATAGTGGAAATCCAAGCCTGCTAGAAACAGACGAACCCGCACAAATTAGTTAATATGCATGAAATGTGGGTGCGACCCTTGAATAATTTTATATGAGATGTTACATTAATGATATAAGAGAGGATGCAAACCCACACTGTCACCCTGAAAGGCAATATCTCTAAAAATATATTTTGTGTTTGCAAATGCAAATCGATTTTAGAGACCCCTTAAGCTCAAAGCCTTTGTTTTCAGCGCAGCACGTAAAACAGAAGCATGTATGTTGTTATTCAAAATCAACGAGCCTATTGTTCAATGGTTAGGCCGATGGACTCCTTAGCAACAGACCGCGGAGTCGAGCCCCAGGTAGAGCGCATCTCGGGGTTGGATGTGGCCGGCTGACGGCTAATAAGCCAGAAATAGACATTCCAGTTCCCCTTTTTTGTCGATAATGTCATTATGCCTTTATTGCGCGCTGCTATGCGGTTGCTGGCGGAGCTCGAGTGAGAGCCCCATGGCGCAACGAGACGAGTGAGTTCGTAACACGATTGGTGAGCGTCTCTCTACCATTATTCACAAACTCTAGGCAAATTTTTGTAAGAATTGGACATAGCAGACACAGTTCATCAGTGTGGACGCTGGCGCAGGTTTTATGCGACTAGTACTGGAGACTGCACCACTAAATGTGGTTTTAAATCCTAGTTTTAAGGCAAAAGCTCCAATAATGACCTTCGCCATCTGTGAACAAACCAATATTGAAATGTTTATTCCAGACACCATGATGTGAAGAGTTTTAATTTATTCGATTAATCAGACCGCCACAGCTTCCAAAATAAACATTTGAAATGGACTACAAAGGCTTTTATAACGGACTGTCAATGTTTCGGCCTATGAAAAAAGCTTTGGCCTCGATCTCAAAAGAACTCTGCATTGTCTAAAATATAGATACTGTGGAAAGGACGCATCACGCATGCATCCAGTATGGCCCGTCTCATTAAAGTGGTGTAAAGAGTTCCGATATGGTGCGTATGAACCGCAAATGTCAATTTTTCCGCATAACAGTCCCAAATTACAATGCAGGACTTCGCCACAATGGGAAAATATGTAAAAAGATAATTCGTGGTACTTTAGTCCAGTAAGTAGACCGAATTTGTTAATAAAAAGCGGGTTTGAGGGAATAGGCGGGGTTTTTGGTTTCTGGTTTCACCTTAACTGACGATTTCAACAAACGACAAAATGTGCCCTCATTGTTAAACAAAAGACTGCCCTTCTTACTGCTTGACGTTATTTGGTTGTCTGAACCAGTTAAACATATGATACTAGTATAAGTTTGCATCTTTTTCACTAGCTATGACGAGTTGAACTCAACATAACGAACTATTTGTGCGAGTCGTCACTGATAGATATCGTGATATGACACAAACATTCAGATCCCCTCAAGTACTCAACGCTTGGTCATTTACAAAAAGTGCTCTACCAAAATCGTTGGTCCTAACTGGCAAAAGATCATTCAATGAGCGGCATAAAGAAAAATAATCGAATAAAAACTTATATATATGAAACACATTCCCTGACATATTTAGACGTCAGAGCATAGTCTACGTCCAAAAGGAGGTGGCTCGGGGATTCCTTTTTCGTGAAACTCTTCTCGCACATACATAGCAACGCAAACGAAAAATATTGTGGTGTTAGAAATTCAATTTGCTATTTCACGAGACCCAATACGTCAAAAGCCGTCCTCCTAATCTTACATATCGGCATGTTTTGCAAAGAGGAGGACATCAAGTTACCCAAAGGAAAACCAGTTTGCCAATGATGCATGCAAAGCATGATCATATGAATTTGTCCTGTTGTGCGGCTTGTTGCTTACTCGTTATGATTTATTGAAGTGTGTCTCGATTAATATACGGTTTGGGTTATTAAAAGAATTGCAGCGTGTCAAGTCCCGAATCGGGTTCTTTTAGAGAAATACATATTGTCCTGAAAACATGAGTGCTTAGACATCGAGGCATTACAGATCCAAGTCTGTCTGATCATGAAGAACGAGCTTTGTTTATGGCCCCAACTGCTCAGAATTATTTTGATTATCGAAATAACTAATGTCCCTCTCATCAGCGACAGCTGTCTAGCAAAATAGCTAAGGGGAAGAGATAGTTTGATGCCGTTAAGGTAGCAAAACCGCGTATACCTTAACCAAAATAAATTCCTCAGTGCCTGACATTCTGTATAAACGTCTGATTGGTCCCCTCAAAATGCTGAGGATCGGTCTACTTTTCTGACCATGCATGTCACCGCAAACAGCGGGTATAACACGTGCCTGGAGCCCATCGGAAGAACTGGGATAAACTATTTGCAGACACTAACATTCAGAATTTGTTTGCACTCTGCAAGTTAGCTGAAGGTACTTTAGCTTGAATCTTTTGTTAGATATTGCTAGACTGTTGTCTGGGTGACTTTTTATTGCCTAAAAATAGTATTTTCACGTTAATAACCTCACTATGATGAGTCTTGCATATTCAGAAGAACAGTTTCCGAGAATAACTAAAATTTTTCCAAAAGTCTTTAGCAAGTCTTTATGGTAAATTTTGAGTAAGGGAAAATTGGAAATTATCTGAGTGACTGCTGACTGCGTAAACACACAAATACTTTATTGTAGGTGTGTGTGAATGTAGGGTTTTCACTGACCCTAGTACCCGCAGTCGACTTGTTACCAGACCAAAAATAAATGCTTTACAGAAGAAAACGTTCTTATTTTCGAAATAAATGTCTTTGTCAGACTGATACAAGTGATATTAATGGGTCGTCAAGATTCTAATTTACTCGACCTTGACAAAGATGCGGATTAACAGTGTTAACTAAGGGCCAATCTTTTGTTATCAATGTGTAAACGAAGCGCTCGACGGATGAACAGAAGCAGGACTGTGCCGTTCCGAGATTCGCGTTAAAATTTAGAGTTCCGTAGATGCAGGGACAAGGAGGTAGAAATCTAATCTGATTTTCTAACGCACAGGTCTGATTTAAGCCCTATATGACAAGCTGTGTAGAAGATACAGAGCCACTGATGCTGCATAGTCGATCACATTAACTGTAGCATAAGGCAATAAAGATGTTTCTCCGGCCGATCAAACATTTTCTTTCGCATAATTAAAATTTAATTACAAAAGGCCCTGGGTCTAGAGATTATCATGAGCATACGCAGCAGAAGTTTTTAATACAAATGCAACTATTTTTATGGAGGTTAGAAAATTCGGAATCTTATTAGACCGGCATTTTGTGACAATAACTGCGCTATAAGCAGGCATATGTGTTTCGGTTAGTTTTTCTGACTTTGTAGTCCCCGCAAGTTAACAACATTCTTTAGAATGACCCGAATAAACGTCCAAATCTGTTATGAAGGTTGATACTCATTTTGACTCCTGTCCTTGATTTTTTAACTCCCACCACAGCCTGTTTCTTGAAAACAATAAAGCATGCAAGCAAATTTCGAACTTGTCGTTAGACTGTCAGTCCCTTATCTTTCTACTATAAGTACTTGTAAATAGTATCCATGCCTCTTTTGCTCGTATGACCGACAGCCTTTTAGGCCCCACACTTATGCTGTTTTATGGTCCAATGATGAGCAACCATTATTAGCAATTTTTTACGTAGTCAGAAACAAACTTGTCCGTCTCAATACACAAGACGTCAACCGCTCAACTGTCGATGGCCAAATCCGTCAAAAACACTTGTACTCAGGTTCATATTGATACTGCGAGTCGCAGTTGCCAAACGCCTCATTAAAAGAACAGCCCTGTACATTTCGCCGAATTCCTACACTCTTTCTCTTTTTGAACTGTTTTTTTCCTTTGCTATATTTTTTGCTGCTCTGGTTCAAGGTACAAATTCAGTCCACCATAAGTTAATATTTCGCTATCGAACAAGAGGTTCCCAAGAGTTCATCTGTCTTGTCGCTCAGCTGATTGGCGAAGAAAAAAATGCAAATAGCTCATTCGAAATCGCGAACAATAACTCTATACAGAGACATTTAATATTAGTATAAAATAGGGGAAAAAAGGATGGTTGTTTCTCCGAACGATGAGGCATGGCTCCCCCCATTGTCGCCACTCAGTTTTTTGCTAATGTTTACTGGAAATTATGCCTGCCTGAGATGCTTTGTAAGTTACGCCATCTTTATGGTACTTCCGCGCGCTGATCACTCCCGTGAAGCTGGTACGCCTGAGTATATCAGTACATCCTAAAAGTCGTGACTTGGAAGGTTGCCCATCGACGAGATAACTCGTTCCTCTTGTTCAGTCCGGTGTGGAGTGGCCGACAGATGAAATATGAGTCAGGTTCAGAAACTCCTTTTATCAATAAAAGCGAAGAGACGAGTCCCAGGAGGCAGTCGTAAAGAAGGAGACACGATCGCTGGGACGAGAGCTTTATTCGTCTCACGTTTTGGATTCCTGCTCGAACCCATTATCGGAGGAGAATGCAGGTACGGGCGCCGCATGCACAGGGGTTCGCAGTATTTCTAGGATGCAGCCGCCATGGTATCGCATACCGATGAATATTCACGGCTCCCTTCCCTCAACAGGGACCGTTGCACTTGGTGTGATGACTGTTTGATGACCGACATTTACGCCGTTTGGCAAAATTGACGAAATACAATATTACCGACGGGTCTTCAAAGCCAATGACTACCCGCGCAACTTTGTTAACCGGCGCATACAGAAAAGGGACGAAAGGCCAAACCGCACGGACGCCAAATTTTGGAGTGCGTCTCCGTATGTCAATAACGTTTCAGAAGCTGTCGGCCGCCTTCTCGTAGCATTTCGGGCTGGCGTTGCACACAGACCGGATGAAACCATCGGGCGTCAGATAATGAAACTGAAAGGCCCGCTGCCACGGCTAGAAACGTCTGGAGTTGTTTATCGATCTGGTTCAGTTGCGAACACAGAAACTACGTCGGAGAAACCGGAAGACAGCTCCGAGCGCGAATGGCCTAACACTCTGCAGCAGTGCGGGGAAATGAGGGCAGCTCTCAAGTTGCGGTTCATTCGACGAGATCCGGTCACGCATTCAAATTTGACGAGACCGAAATTCTCGCAAAAGGTGGCAACTGCGTGAGCCGGGAGCTGCTTGAATCATTGTTTACTGGCCCCCAGTTAATTAGCAAGTGCAACCCCCCCTTTCCATACTCGGTGTTGGGACTTCGTCTAGGCCAAGTAATTGGCCACGCGGGGAGCGCACAGGTGAACATTGCTCCCAACACCAGGGTCAGTGCGTCAGATGATCGAGCAATAATCACACCAATATCCAACACACGTGATGAAATTGCAGCAATTAACGACGCGAATATCGGCCATTACGCTACGCGCCACGATCCCTGATGAGGGGGGGGGAGCCGTGAATGCTCATAGGTATGCGGTAGCATAGCAACTAAATATTATAAGCATTGCAGCCCCTATGCATGAACCACCCGTATCTGCCTTTATCTCTGATGATGGGCTCGAGCAGGAATCCTAAACGTTGGGCGAATAATGTTTTTGTCCCAGCGATTATGTCTCCTCCTTCACAATTCCTTCTATGGTTTCAGATGAGATATGAGCCGCAGCCCTGAATTTTGCAAAAAGCCCTGTGCATTGTCCGCGGGTCAGGTGGTCTGTGGCATGAGTAGGTGGGCTATTTGGCTTTGCCAACCACTGCTCCCCAGGCCATCTGCGATCGTCCTGATTCCGTCTTCTTACTGTGGTCGGGTGAGTGAGGCAGGAGAGGGTGAGGCAAATGATGCGTAAGTCGGCTATCACTGTAAACCAATTCGCGCACAAGTTATCGGCCCTGAGTCCAACCCGCTGTTGGGCACACGATCTTCGTTCGCCACAGTCGAACTGACACAATTTGCGCGCGTTCATTGTTGAACGCAACGCCATTGTAATGATGCTGACTACCGTAGTAGGCGTTCCTTTCAGTAAACAAGCTTTTCATTATTTACACACATAAGAACGGTTTCAGAATAATGGCAGAAAAGATCGTAACTTTATCTAAAGGAAAAAAATGCAAAACATTATTGTTTAAAATTTTAACGTTTAGTCATTACGTGGCCGACTATAAACATACCGCTTTAGTAGTATTTTAACCCTTAATAACCTGATTGCAAACTGAGTCATGTCTTGCATCTGCAATACTTCCGATTCGTCCCACAAGTGCAGCGTATGTACGATAAACCTTACTTGAACACTACTGAAGCGTTCAAAAATCATCTACACTGAGCCAATGCTTATGTGGTTAATTTAACGGTCTCTGACGACCATCCTCGAACTCGGTACATTTAACTCTGAAATGGTTACGTCAATCAGTCTCGAAATTTGCATATCCGGACTCTAAATCACCGGTACCATCGTCAGATTTGGAACTCATTCTGTCTTTTCTGTGCGACTCTCCGATTTGTTTTAGGCTAGCCTCATTATGCAGTATGCAGGAGGTAAACAACTATACTACATTGTCTGATTTAATGCCAGAAACCTACAAGTAAACGCCCCGCAGTCACCTTGCAATTTTGTCCTCGCCTGACGTTCGACCTTGTCAACCAGTACAATGAAGCCCGGCGAAATCAAAGTGGCTTCCATGACAAATTTATTTTCATTGAAATTATTTCAGATCGAGCCTACATTACGTCTCCGTTGTTTTCGTAGAGGATACCATAGGATCTTTCTTTAGAGCGTCAGTATATCTTGCTCCGAATTTTGCGATGTGTCTAGGATCCTGAGAAATCATGCTTGCCACCTCAAAAGCTAAATTTGCGTAACTTGGTAACGTTCTGGGCTTCATTTTTATTTTATATCCGTTTGCACCACTTTGTTACTCAGGGGGGTGGTCCTTATTTCATAAATCCTATGTAGATGTCGCACAACAACAGCCGTCACCCCCAGCTGACTGAATTTTACGCCAATTTGCAAGTCACTTTTTTCCACATTGACCACTCATGCTAGGATCAAGTAGTTATGTATTTCTGAAAAAAGGACTTGCTTGCTGCTGATTACTTTCGACTGTACCCCTTCTTTGAGTGCTCAGCAAGTGCCTTTGTCGCCGAAGAAATATCCGCAAAATAACCAGATGTTTTTATATCCGAAATCAGAGGAGCTAACAGAAAAACAACTTTAGCATATGGTCGAATGCACTTTTGTGGGATAGGGTGCCGGGTCTACACGCTAGCACAGTCATTCCCGATGATTGTGCGCCAGGAAACCCTAGCGTTTACTAAGGCCTGATGGCGCGCCTTTCGTTTTACTCACGGAAGTATAACAAAAGTGAGTGACCGATCTCCTGAAATGTTGATTAAAATTCTGAAATGCGTTTTCGATTGGGAAGGATTACTTAAGTGCGGTTGTAACATGAAACATTTTACGACATAATCCTATAATATTTCGGACTCGGTAGGATGTCAGCTTTTGAATGCACTGCTTTGTAATCTCCTGTGGAGACAGATCTCGGTAAAAATGACTACTTATTAGCACGCATTTTTCACATAGATTTTTGATAGTGTTGCAAATTCAAGTATACTTTGCAAAAACCACGAAAAAAATGTTTTCTTTCGGTCGTTTGATAGAGAACCATGTCCTTTTTATATTTTTTACTCGAAGAGGGAGCATAATTAGGTTCTGAAAAGTTTATAATTATGAGATTTTTAAGACCGTGCAATGTCCACTCATACAGCATCGTGCCTGTCCGTTTCCCACTGCTCCTCATGAAATGTACAACATGGTCCGCATCCATTGCAAAATTTTATGGACGCTACTTATTATCTGTTTAAAGGCATAGAAGAATATGTTATTTTCTTTACGCAAAACGCATGTACCCTGCAGACTGAAAACACTAAGCGCAAATGCAGCGAATGATCAGGCTTCAGATTATTCGGGAATGAGAAAACTTTTTTAAAACCGAATTATACTCGCTCTTCGAGTAAAAAATATAAAATGACATGGTTCTCTATCAAACGTGGTTTCTGAAATGTATACTTGAATTTGCAAGACTACCAAAAATCTATGTAAAAATGCGTGCTTATAAGTAGTCGTTTTTTACCGAGCTCTGTCTCCACAGGAGATTACAAAGCAGTGCATTCAAAAGCTGACATCCTACCGAGTCCGAAATATTATAGGGTTATGTCGTAAAATGTTTAATGTTACAACCGCACTTAAGTAATCCTTCCCAATCGTAAACGCATTTCAGAATTTCAATCAACATTTCATGAGATCGGTCATTCACTGTATTTAGGCTGCAGGTAAGTCAAGTAGTTTATACTTCTCGGTTAGAATGCTGATCACAAATTATTTGGCTTATATGTTCAACTCCCATTCGACCTTATAAACCTGGCCTTTGATCCCTATGAAACCTCAGGAATTTAATTTACCTTCATTTTTTATCTCTGGCAGTGTGTTACTTTATAAGTTCGAATAATTATACTGATAAATGGGGCATTTTTTACCTTTTATTAGTAACTCAAAATTGCGCTATGAGTCCTCCAAACATCAGCACACTCGGTCGTGTAACTACGGTTTCCATCGATTTCAGGGTAGGTGATTGCCTCATATCTCATAGTTTACTCCCTAGGTAGCGGTTTTTATTATGCCATAGCTGACTTAATTACGAGGTACTGCCTTCGCGCAGGCAACTTAATCCTAGAAATTTCATAATCGCTCCTGCCGATACTGAGTTCGTTTTATCGAGCTACTGTGATCTGCCCCAAAAGTCAGTCTGTCGGTCAAAATTTTAGAGTATGCCACGTGCGTGACCTTGAACGACATTATGTGGCTTAGTACTTATGTGGATTAGTACTGCAAACCTCACGTTCTGCCTCTAGTCTTCCAAATTTTGCCGGCGTAAAATACTATGTAAATTTGTGTAATAAGTCTGACGGGAATAAATTGAAAACTTATATTTGCCTAACACGATTTCTTTCGATAAATAGTACGTCAATATATTTTTCACGACATTTAAAGCGGTTTCGAAATCACATGGCATCTTGCTGCTATAGAACTGAACTTTTATGGGAAACGAGAGTTCAATGATTCCGAAAGGGCTTTATGTGCTAAGTGAGTTTATATTTAGCTGACGATGCGGTTAGAGAGTACGAATTTTGACTGGAAGATCAGTTTATTGTTTCTACATTTCCCCTGACACCACATGCCGTTCACATATAAACAAACGAGAAGTTTGGCAATATGCTCTATTTCTATGGGAGGTCAGGAGACCAACCTACGCGGATGCATTAAGTACGTACTTAGAAGCTTACTGGATTAAACGCAAAATACTCGAGTAAGGATGGCGTACAGGGCAGAAAACTTGTCAAAATCCAAGACTATTAGTTTACTAGTCTGAAAGAAAGCTCCAATACGAGCCAGAACATTCATGTGAATAGACTGATGGCGTGGAGCTAGACCAGTGCTATACTTTATCCAAGTTTCTATTTGCCTACTGCTTTAGGCAGTTAGTTATTTTCGAGCTTCTTGTCTGCTTTATCTTATCAAAGGCGATAAATTGTAGGCAATGGTATGGAATAAACCCTGTTATCTGATTTCGTGCACAAGAATCTCTGACGAAGGCCTTTATTGCCTAAGCTTCTCTGGAGCTAACTTCGACGCGTAAATTATGATGGAGGTCGAGTCATCTGACAACCATGTGGGCTTGCGTTTATCGCAAGGACTTCCTGGCTTACAAGAAACGTCAGACCTTTACATCCCAGGCAGTAAGTAGAGCCTTGACTTGACAACACCGCTCACATCCATCACCCATAAACCGGCGCTTTTATCCCATGTAAATTATTTTCCTATATCAAGTTGATAAAATTTTTTCGTGAGGTGGCAAACGTACATCATACAGATCTGTGGATGTCCTTGTAATTTGCCGATTTATGGATAATCTGCCATGTCCGTCCAGCATCGTTTTTTCCTTCCTTATAGGCAAGCTTACGATTTATTCCTTCGTCCACCTCATTTATATGCTCCCCGAGGATCGAATCCCCCGAAAACTCAAGAATGTTGACCATTAAATATGGCGTACAGGGGCATATCCACTTAACTTTGTGAGAAAATAGCCGCGACACGAGATAAAATCAGTTTATTCCGAAATATCCACTAATTGTATCGATATATTGTTACGGCCTTTAACTGCATATCATTTCGTTCCCAAATAAAAAAAACTTGTTATCTTCCTGCGTATTAATTTATCCATTGAACGTAGTACTGAAGGTGAGACTTAAATAGGTCCGGAGTCCTACTATAATCACACAGAACGAAACCCTTGCATATGCTTGCTTACTTAATTAGATTTGTTCACTTGGTTTCCTACACTTTAGCGCTGACTCACTAGATCTTTAAAATATCATGAAATTTAACATTAGCGCCGTGTTTAACGGTCTTCGGCTCACGTTATAGCCATTGATGCATGATACGAATATGACCAGAGTCTCTGAATATACCTGTTTGCTGATTGTACTTCTAAGGACGGAGAAATTTTACTCTTTACTCGCGAATAACAGGTGGTGACTTGACGTGTAGCTTAAAATTTTGGGCTAAAGAAGCTTCCTGTAAGTTAAAAATTTACTAGTAATCTTACCGATTGCCGAATTCCCAACTCTTGCAAAACCATTGTTAAGTCATAAACAATAATCGGTAATATTCTCGGGCGCAGGTGCACATCGTCAAGTTAAAAAGCTCTAGGACACACTGCAAATTCCAGCAATGGATAAATAAATCTCTTTGGGAAATAGTACAAGGAGACCTCTCTCTATGCACTGAAAATTGAAACAGTTTACGCATCGCTGTACACTATTTTGACAACTTACCGAGTTTTGTCGCACTAATCAGGAGGTACAGGAAATATAACTGAGGTCAGTGAGATCAAAAAATAAAAGGAGTGAAGCCGGTGGAGGTTGCAGAATCTGGCGGAAAGGTGTTAGACAAATAGCAGGGGGTGCATTCTATTAGGTGCAGGATCAAGTTTTGGTGATGAAAAGCCTCCGTAACACCAGAAGCCAAGAAAAGTGCCCTCATTCAGAAGAGTGTGCGAAAGGCGGGGGGGCGAGGGGAGCGGAGTAAGTTGCTCGGAGAGTAAGCACAGTGCCCAATGGTGTATGTTGTGCGACAAAATTCAGAGCGTGCTGACGACTTCGGAGATCGCGGAACCACAAAGCGAGTATCGGCAGCAGCTTCAA
>CACRXP010001052.1:124997-178875 GCA_902702965.1 Spirometra erinaceieuropaei | reverse complement strand
CGTCTGCCCGTCCCCCTCTTTCTCTCTCTGTACATAACCCCATACTTGTACGCTTTGCAACATCAACTTTTAATACAAAAATGGTATGTCGTTGGCGCACCGCTGGGATTCTTCCCTACTCATTTAGTGACAATCTTGGAAGGCCTAATTGTCAGACTCCCCCGACCGGAGAGTGATCACCGTTTACCACAAGCTGCACTATTCGTTTGAAAGTGCCCTGGAAAGCGTCTGGGGGGCTGAGCGTGCGGAGTTTTGTTGGAATATTGACACCCCAAATGGAATGGCTACGATGAAATATCTAGTTGGGTCAGGAGAGTTTACTGTGGAGACCTTCGAGAGCCGGAACCCTCTCCAATGTCGTTGTTGGACGAAAAAGGTACTAGAGGAACAGGTTCATTAAAGTTGACTGTCTTCGGATGCGACCTTTTCTTCTTTGTCCTGCGTGGCGGCTGGGGGTCTGTAGGTGCTCGTCCTTCTAGCTACCAAAGTTCCCGTAATGGAGTTCAAATTCCTGGGCATGGCTTCTCCTGTCTACCCTTAGGTACTGGGTCGAGTGTCTGTGCGGTACCAGGCGTATTCATTCTGCCTTAAGGCTGTCCGTGTCCCGCCAGGCAGACGAATCGGTTTCGCGCTCAATAACGGACTTCTGGGCAGTGTGGTAGCTGTGGGTGTCTCGATCTCCGGTTAACATGGAGCGTGGTTCTGCGCGCGGTGTTGTCAGGGGAGGGGATTGCTCCCTCTGACATCATTGCTTCTCGGCAGGTACAAGCTAGGCCGGCGAAACAAAGCCTCTTGGTCCTCCAAGGGCCTGTTTGAGCCGTGGCTCTTCGGGCAGTGGTCGCACTGGTCTGGTTAGTTTTTATCCACTTCATCAAGGTAAGGGTAGCCATGAGTCCTTGAGCCCATTATGGAATTGCCAAGGGTAGTTCCCTCTGGTTTCTGCATTCGAGGGTTGGGATCGCCATCCACTCCGGCACAAGTGTCCTGCCCAGGACTGTGTTGGGCGGCTACTATTGGGCCGTACGGGTTGGTCCACAAAATTAGTGACCCTTGCAAGTAGTCGGTTTGCCATCTCGGTGCTTCGTGGGTGTTATGGCAGATTTTAAATAATTCACTCTAACTCAACTGTGAAAAACTCGGTGCCTCGGTGGGATTCGAACCCACGACAGCAAGGGGGGGGCTTTAGTACAGCCAACACTAGGCACCTGAACTACGAAGCCCCGCCGGACTACGCGAGTTTAATCATATTTGGTTTGAGTTTACCCACCAAACCTACTGTGACGCCTGGATCCACCAAATTTGATACAGTAAGCTGACTGCCCAAATAGGATTTCCCATGTAATACATCTGGAATCCACCAGATGACTACCAGACTCACGTAATTCTAGATGTATTGCTTGGGAAATCCGGCTTGGACAGCTTAATGTTCCGGATTTAGTGGATTCCAGACGTTGCAGTAGTTTGGGTGGGTAACTTGACCCAAATATGATTAAAGTCGCGTCGTCCGACGGGACTTCGTAGTTCAGGTGCCTAGAGTGTTGGCTGTACTAAAGCCCCCCTTGGTGTCGTGGGTTCGAATCCCACCGAGGCACCGAGTTTTTCACAGATGGGTCACGCATGGTGGTACAGCGGCAAAGTCGTTCATAACGTTAAGGCGGGTTTCCCAAACAGGCCCAAATCATTTTACAGTTTAGGTTCTCTGTTTATACCAATAGGAAAAATGAAAAAAAGGTAAATTGGTGATCGTTTTCGGTTTTTCATTCATAGCCTTGTGTTACTGGTGTTGGACAAGACTGATGATTAAGAAATCATGGGTAGGATGTGGTCATATAGTCGCACCTGCTGGACACATTATTGTTGACCTAATTAATTTAGGTTTTTTTCCTGAGTTCAAAGGGGACCGACAGTGCCCAAGGGGCGCTACAATAAACCTATTCTATTCTATTCAATTACATTGAGTTGGTGATATTACGTTGGCATGGTGCTCCTGGGCGTTGCGGTGTGCGCTCTGTTGGCGACCTTGTTTGTTTGTTGCCGTGTCTACCTTTTTCGGCCCAATGCCAGTGGTCCTTCTTGACTTTCGGCCTGTCGTCACCTTCTAACTTTCGCGTTGAATGTTTCGGGTTTAGGGTTAGGGGTTAGGATTTAAAGTTAGGCGTTAGGGCTTTGGGTTAGGTGTCAGAGTTAGGGGTTATGGTTAGGGGTTAGACTTAGGGGTTAAGACTAGGTTTAGTGGTTAAGTCAACTATTTATCAACCATGCAACATACAATCGACAGAGGCATGGAAGATTGGAATTGCCATTTGGGGCTTATTAGCCGTGGTCAGCCAGGCATATTCAACCCCGATGTGTGGGACACCCGGGGCTCGAACAAGGGAGCAACCGGGACGAGTGAGTTCCGTAAAAACGATCGGTGAATGCCCCTCTACCACTGTACATTTCCGATCGAAACCGACAGGACAACGAGTCCGTGGCTCAGTGGTTAGAGACGTTGGACGTCTAAATAATAGGCCGCGAGTTCGAGCCCCAGGTGTTCCGCACTTCGAGGTTGGGTATGACTACCAGACTCACGTAATTCTAGATGTATTGCTTGGGAAATCCGGCTTGGACAGCTTAATGTTCCGGATTTAGTGGATTCCAGACGTTGCAGTAGTTTGGGTGGGTAACTTGACCCAAATATGATTAAAGTCGCGTCGTCCGACGGGACTTCGTAGTTCAGGTGCCTAGAGTGTTGGCTGTACTAAAGCCCCCCTTGGTGTCGTGGGTTCGAATCCCACCGAGGCACCGAGTTTTTCACAGTTGGGTTAAAGTTAACTCGGTGTTCAACGAAGGACTCACCTATGACTGCTATATAGTACTTGGCCGCCTATTAGTTCGACTAGAGAGCACGCTGAGTTGGCTGCAAGCATTTGCCGGGAGCAGTTCTGCTGTCCGCTCTGGAGGCACCACCGCATCGTTTCGCAGCTTCATTGCGTTTTCCGATCCATCGGACCTTGCTAGTGTTCAAAAGCTGCGCCTACGCACGGAGCGTCAATTCGCATGGGCAGTATTTAACGAAGCTAGTCGAGTAAGCTCGTCTAAAGGACTATGATGACGCTCAATCAATTATGTACCTGTTTGGGCGACCGCCGATGAGCTGGTGTTGTGGTGAGATTGCCTCTAAACACTTTGGAACCTTTGACGGGTGGTATACTGAGAGGATACTTCGTTTTTCGATTCCACGGGTGTAGTATGTCCATATTCTTTTCCCTTTGACGTTGTTGCAACCTATGAAACCCAAATTACCAGGGTGAGCTGGACGCGACTAATCCGACCCTGATGATAATGGTAAACCAAACCCCTCCGCTGAAAGTGGTCATCCTCTGCGGGACCAAAATGACATCGCGTCTTGCGACGACACAGCTTTCGGGTTTATCTTAAACGAGGACCTTGATTCAGATAGTCCTTGTCGGACTCTTACTCGAGTTCGCAGTCNGGCTGTGAGTGGCGACCATCTCGACGCAGTGTCCAAAGTACGAAAACCCCGTTAAATACACTGGGTCTCCCAAAACGGACGTTTTGCGCAAGCTATGCCGCATCAGTAGACCCCATCTGCAGTTGGCTTCAGTTGTACTTGGCCTAGGCGGAAAGATAGAGAGGAACAGACCCTAGGAATAGAGTGCGTGACCTATCTCATGAAATCTGATATCGGAAACTGATACGAGAAATTCTGGACGTCTTTAACGTTGCGCATTTTTTTCGCTTATCCATTTCCTTCAATTAAATGTCCTTTGCTTGTGCAGAAAGTGTGTGTACGTAATTATATCAAGAAATATATCAGTAAATTTTAGCGAGAATTGACGTTGGAATATATTCGTGCAAATTACTATGCTAACACATGTCCTAGACCCCAGCTACGCATCTAAGCGACTTTTTCAGTGAAAGGATAGTAATTCGTCCGCGAGAGTTTTAATAACCAGATTTAGTCGGACTTGAAAATTTATTTTATGCCCGACGCTAACCGTGGTAATCAACTTGCAATCACAAAGGTTATTTTAAGAAAACCAGAGGTTTTATAAATTCCTAAATGTAAAATTATCATAGCTGTGCGATCAAGTGCCCTAAAGTGCGGTAATAACGCAGATAGGGATTTATTCGTTTGAATGGGCTGAATTTGTTTTGCCGTTTGGAAAATTCTACCTGATGTCACATAAATGACCAAATTTTAACAGTCTTGAACATATGACACACTACGTGCCATGTAGTTTAGCTTCTGTGCGTATCTTATTCAGAAATAAAACGAGCAAAACATTAATAGTTTCAGCAAAATATCGGTATTTATATGGGTACTCTGCCGTGCATTCATAATCGAAGAACGGAGTCTAAAAGCGAGCAAAAACAGTAAAAATGGCCTCAATGTACAGAGGAAGTCATGTTCTTACGTTTAGGGTAGAAAAATATTACTATCGTTTAGGAACGTAAAAGAAACGGCCAAAAGTGTAAAATTTTTACTTGACCCCACCGTATAAAAATGCAAATTACACAGAGATCCGTCAACGGAGTGCAGTAATAAAGCACTTCTTAAAGAGGTAACTTATAAGGGAAATTTTTTATTGATCGAAGGCATTTTCGTCACTGACTTTCGGTGTGGACAGCCATTTTTCACAAAAATGAAGCTTCATGTCTGAATGAGACTTTGCATGTGACCCCAACGACCATCTTCGTGAAAAGAAGCTCCCGAACACTCACCAATCCGGTAAATGCCTTCAAGAATAATCTTATTTTAAAGTTCTCAACAGACAGGTAATTCAGAATCTGTCTTTATGGATGATCGGATGAAAACACTGAAAATCATGAAGTATTCAGCAAAATTTCGAGGCCGATCTGAAAGTCGACGTAATCCAAAACGAACGAAAAGTGTAAATTATTTTAACGGAAGAAAAGTTATCTCCATAAACAGAAAAAAGGTGCGTTCAGACTCTTTTTCACCGCGCCTTTCGGTACTGTAGCAGCGAGTATCTTATCAAGAGAGAACTAGCCTACTTATACCAATTATTCCGATCTAACGGATATCCGATTATTTCCGTGAAAAGCTGTCTCAGACGTCAGAGGCAACCACAAGATCAGAGTTCAAGTGGAGAAGTGGCACAGAGGAAATATTATTCCTTGCCCTACATGCGAGGAATTTCCGAAGCGATTGCCCGACAAATAAACCGGTTTGGCATCTGCATTGCCCACAAGCCGGAGTCCTCCTTACGCGCAGCACTATCCCGGGCAAAGGATCCCATACCCAAAGAACAACAAAGTAACGTCATTTACCGTATCCCGTGCGCTAACTGTTTTTGAGTTTAAATTGGTCACACGGGTCGAGTACTTGGGACTCGCATTAATGAACACAAGTCAGCTATCCACCGACGCGACCCCTTATCTCTCGTGTTTGCACACGCTCTTGATTGTGACCACCGTTTCAGTTGGGACGGTGCCGAAGTGGTCGCCATGGCTAACACCAAACATGCACGGGGATTCCTCGAAGCTTGGCACTCCAGTGCAGATAGCATTGACCGCCATGTTGACCCGGATGTCCACTAAGAGGGTCTCCGACCGCGGTGAACTGACTGGCGCCTACCTTAAGAACAAAAACAGCTAATGCGTGCCCGGACATGCATGATCTCGCCGACACGCCATTCCTACCACCCTGCCCTACTCCCCCCTCCCAACACGGTTGAACCACAGATGGGACTCATAACACCTATCCTCACCTCCCGCACCCATCACAGCACGATGCACACCTCCCCCTCGCAAGGTCGTCTGCTTACCTCTCTGTCTGCGTCCTCAACCAGCAGTGTGACAATGCCACCTCTGACGACGGGTTGGTGCAACCAGCTCGAAAATTCACGAGTAAAACTCTATTTCCGACGGACTTCCTCATTTCATCACAAAATGGCATGTTTACGATCACGCCTGTCAGTTCTATTTAAATTTATTAGGCACCGATCGGCCTGACAGCATGTCACCGTATGAAAAATTTTAATCCTACGACGTCCCCATCGGTAAAATCAAGCAAAATACAGTTTCTCTTGTTGAACCCCATCTCATTTAACTCAAACGAGTCAAGGATATTGCGAACTCCCTGGAAAACCGTTTTGGAATCTACACTCAGAATATAGGCAGTTGACAAACCATCATATATGAAATCACATTAATTAGTAAACGATATTTAGATGTAAAATTCACTGAAAAACTATTAAAAGACGGTATTTTATGTCTACTTTCATATTTTTATGGTTTTGGTATGAGAATACATTCTATACAGTTAAAAACGAAGTTTACTAATTAAGAGCCCTTTCTGACGTTTTCGGGATATTGCGCTTTTTAAAAAAAATCGGCATTTCTAAACAACACAACACTACCTCTAATATGACTTTTATGTTCTGAATTCTTTTAAACTTCACTTAATTAACATGAAATGATGTCAGTTTGCGAGTGATTGGCAATCATTCGTAGACGCCTTTCCTGATTTAGTTAAGGCACTGTACTTTCCTCCTTATACTAATTCTTCTGTGCTTGGCACGCATGTCTTGAATTATTTTCCATATAATTATTCGTTGTTTGAGGGGCTCTAACAGTGGAGTACGCGTAGGAAAGGGAAAAGGGGAAGGGGGGAATGCATTCCCACGGCATGTCAACGGATCTCTCCTTATTAGAAATCTGATGTGCTTGAGCCTATCACGACACACTAAGAGCTGTGGCTTAGAGGATTACCAAATGACGTGATAAGTTGATTCTTCTCGGGACCGACAGTCAGGCTGCAGTAGTCTTCCCTTGTCGCATCATTCGTGACATTCTCTACTATGCGCGATTCATACCGTCCCTATCTGTGAGACCAGATCGTGTGAGGCACGCGTAGATGGGCTGGTAAGATTTGCTAGTCACCGCGCTGGAGCCCACCTCCAGTCGGTTGATATTGTTTTGTCCTCGGTGCGAGAGTGCGGCAATGCTGCGCAAGTCATCGCTGGTCGCTGCCTGCGACGGCAGAACTATCCTAGTAATTCTCATACGCTTCTGAAATATCACGGCATGCTAGAAGTTAGGAGTTGAAATGCTGCAAACAGACCGCGTGGTAAAATATGGTTATGTAGTCGCACCTAATAAGTTACTGCTCTCACGTTGCATGGCGTTGCTGTGCGGTGCGGTGGGCGACCTTGTTTGTTCGTTGCCGTGTCTACCTTTTTCGGCCCAATGCCGGGGTCCTTCGTGAATTTCGAACGTCGAAGCTATCTATTTTACTTCGGTCCGTCTGTTGGTAACGGTTTCATAGCAGCTCCTAGATTGCCATGGTTCTCAATCTGTAGATTCGTTTATTAACGCCAGGAATTAATAAAAAACTACGATGCAGCTCGCTGATCGTCGTCCTAACACTTTCAAATCGGCTCTTTAATGGTGAATCCATGCAATGATTTATCGTACTAACAACATATGTATTAGCTAACAGCTCAGCCACGCGTGTTTCGCCGATCTTATGCCGCTGCCTGACGCAGCTGCGAGGGGCTAGGCTCGTCAGTGGGCCCCTCAGCTTTCCCCGTGTGTTTTCTGGCATATGAACTCCAGTTTCAATTTGCCTTGTTTAATTTCCGAGGAAATTAATGCGTGAACTTGGAGTAAATCTTTCGAAACGGGCCTTTTCAGGCAAGCTCCAAATTTTGATATGAATATTTGAACTGTCTTGTTAGTACGGTAAATCATTGCACAGTTCTATACTACTGGCTGCCTGTTGGCGGCCTGTGAATATTAAGCGATCATTCCGCAGTAGCTTATGGATTTCGGCTCAAATATTCATATCAAAATTTGGAGCGTGCCTTACAAGGCCCGTTTCGAAAGATTTTCTCCAAGTTCGCGCATTAATTTCCTCGGAAATTAAACAAGGTGAACCCATAATTTACTTCCGAATCTTACTAAACAACCTTCAATACACATGGCGGTACTCATTATTTACTTCGATAAAGTCGTTAATGACGTTAAGACGGGTGTCCCAGACAGGCCCAAATCATGTGACAGTTTAGGTTTTCTGTTGATACCAATAGGAAAAATAAAAAACGTTAAATCGGCGATCGTTTTCGGTTCTTCATTCCTAGCCTTGTGTTGCTGGTATTGGACAAGACTGATGGCTAGGAAATCATGTGTAAGATGTGGTTATATAGACGCATCTGATGGACACAATATTGTTGACCTAATTAATTATTTTGAGGTGGTCTGATCACGTTGGAATGGTGTCGCTGTGCGTTGCAGTGTGTGTTCTGTTGGCGACCTTGTTTGTTTGTTGCCGTGTCTACCTTTTTCGGCCCACTGCCAGCGGTCCTTCTTGACTTTCGGCCTGTCGTCACCTTCTAACTTTAGCGTTGGATGTTCCGGGGTTAGGGTTAGGATTAAAGGATTTGGGGTTAGGATTTAAAGTTAGATGTTAGGGCTTTGGGTTAGGGGTCAGAGTTAGGGGTTATGCTTAGCGTTTGGGGTTAGGGGTTAGACTTAGGAGTTAAGACTAGGTTTAGTGGTTAAGTTAACTATTTATCAACCACGCAACATCCAATCGACAAAGGCATGGAAGATTGGACTTGCCATTTCTGTCAGTCATATTCAACCCCGATGTGTGGGACACCCGGGGCTCGAACAACGGAGCAACCGGGACGCGTGAGTTCCGTAAAAACGATCGGTGAGCGCCCCTGCCATTGTACAATACCGATTGCAAGCGACAGGACAAAGAGTCCGTGGCTTAGTGGTTAGAGACTTTGGACGTCTAAATAATAGGCCGCGTGTTCGAGCCCCAGGTGCTCCGCACTTCGAGGTTGGGTATGTCTGGCTGACGACGGATAATAGGCCAGAAATGGCCATTCCAGTCTCCCTTGCCTTTGTCGGTAATATCACTCTGTCTATACCACGCGCAGCTCTGCGGCTGCTGGTTAGGCTTGAGAGAGAGCTCGTAGGGCACAACAGGACGAGTGAGTTCCGTAAAAACGATCGGTGAGCACCACTCTACCAGTTCCAACAGCTTTCCCTTAGCATACAATTACTTTGCCTCGTCGCCTGTGCGCTCCCCGGCCCCACCTGTAAAGCCTCCTGTTACCACCGCTCCCGTATTACAGGTGACTGGAGTTTGTTTACCTCAGGTGCGACCACATAAACCCATCTGACCAGGCGCGTTAACTCTTTCTTTCGTGATCTCTCCGGAAGGTAAATCCAAGCCTGCATAAGCTCTGTATCATGCGTACACAGAGACCAATACGCGCGGACGTGACATTCATGGACGTGGGGTTGGCCACGCCAGTCGGTTTGACATTTTCTCGCCACTGTGGTTGTGGGAGGAGGAGAGAGAGAGAACGGAGGCGGGTATACAAGTCCCACGTTCCTGCTGCAAGGAGGACGAGCACGCGAGCACGGAATGTCAACGACAGTGCATGCCCTTCAACCGCACAAGTACGCGTGACAACTGGAACAGTAGGTGTACTAGCCTGTCCTTTCGGACTCCTACAGGAGCTTATCATCAGGGACTAGGTGAGAGGGCGAGAAACAACAAGCGAACAGCTTTGTATTCAAAGAACAAACGCGGGCAAGGGGAGGATGATTGAGCCCATGACCGTGCTGACGCCATCGTGGCGGCAGTGTGCTGCCGTGGCTGTGAACTGTGCCACGCCAATTGACCTCTCCTGAACAAGTACAGAAGCTCAGGCTAATAAATCGGTGATCGCACGTTCATCTTCCTTGCGAGGAGAGAAGTTTGTACCACAAAAACGACCATCACAATAAACCAATACAAACACGATAGTTCGACCATCGATTGTGATGAGGTCCACCGTGCGCTACACAGCAAGGTGCAGCAGGCAAGGTGACTTGCGCATGAATTAGTTTATAGTGATAGTAGACTTGCGCAGCATCTACCGCATTCTCTCTTTCCCACTCCTCACCTGGACCCGGTGTCAAGAAGACCGGAGACGGGGGAGGACGCAAGTGGCTGGCGCGGCCGAACCCGCACCTAGGTGTGCCACCACACCATCCAATTCACAACATACACTTGAGCAGGATTTTTCATCAACAACAACGACACCACCCGTATACCCAGCGGGAGCGAAAGCGCATCTACTGGCAGGGAACCAGATGTCAGGGAACTGCCAGCGCATACCAGGCTGTGGGGGCCATGGTTTGCTTATACTGGCATGGGGCACACTTTCAGATGGCTCGGACATGCTGACAGTTCAGGTAATCGCCTCTGAAGGTGGCCCTATCCGATTGACACGATTCATAGAAGTCTTAAATTGGATAAGCACGGGACAGAAGTAGTAGGAAGCAACGGGATGTTGTTCCACACGCAGTCGAATGATCTCACTTGCTGGGCGGTGGCTATAGAAGGGTGGTTTATGGAAATTCCTGAACACTTTTGAACCCGACATGCCGTTACACTTTCGTTTGGGACTTCATAACCACAAGCGGTGTTTTCTGTGTACGGGAAGTCATACACTTTTATAGACAATTGAGAGGAGACCATATGGGGTTCGCAAAGTTCAGCAGGGGATTTGAGCCATATGGTAAACTTAACAAGAAAAACTAATAAATGAAGAGACATGGTGTTTTATGAACGGCCATTCAACGGTCTAAAAAGCTCCTAATTAGAAACTTTTCAAAAACCGAATTATACACTCCCCTAAAGTAAACAATTTGAAGAAGACATAATTTACTTCCAAATAAGTAAAAGAATGAGTATTTTTGTACATGTTTTCCATGAACGATATTTGAATTTATAAGGGCACCGAAAATAGACGAGAAAAATTAATAATACATAAGTAGTCATTTTTAACAGGACGTAGTCTTTACAGGCGGCCGGAACGAAGTTCATTCAAAACTGACATCCTGGAGTAAATAAATATTCTTGGCTTTGAAAAGGGTTAGTGCGTCGTGTAATATTAATTGTCTTGTACTCGTGGCAGGCTGATTCTTGATTTGGTGTCGTTTGGTTCATCAGGACGAATTTTACCAGCGTATCTCTGATGCCGTTAAGGGTATGGTATGTAACCCCACTGGGGAAACTGTAGTTAACTGTGACCCGAACGGCAACCGTGACCTGTAATGGGTGACCCTAATTCCTGAGCCGTAAACATCTAAGTCAAACATGAACGTAACCGTAACTTTAACTCAACCTTTAAAACCCTAAAGCAAGCAGTAAAACGTAGTCCCAAACCCTAATCCAAACCCTGAAGCCCCAACCCTAACCTTGATATTAATCCTAACCCTAAAACTCCAAGCCTGAATCAAAACCCCAACCCTAGGACAAAGGCCTTTTCTTCGAGTTATTTACTTCAAGAAAGAGAGTTAGAATTAAATGACGTGGTACCGAAAAAGACAAGGGAGACCGGAATGGCCATTTCTGGTTTATTAGCCGTCATCAGCCAACCCGAAGTGTGGAACACTTGAGATTCGAACCCACGATACTTAGTCATGGGGTTTGGCACTCTCCATTGAGCCACGAGCCCGTTGTCCTGTCGGTTGTGATCGAAAATATCAATTATGACAGATGGGTGCACTCCGATCAAGTTACGGAACGTGCTCGTTCCGTTGTGCCTTGGGGATCATACTAAAACCCTCGCAGGCAGTCTCACAGCGACTAGTAGTAGATGCAGATGGGATGGTACTGACAAAGATTAGGGGAACGAGCACGTTACGTAACTTGATCGCTGTGCGACTGCCTGCGAGGGTTCTAGTATGAGTCCCTAGACACAACGGAACGAGCCCGTTACGTAACCTGATCGGTGAGCGTCCATCTGTTATAAGAGTTAGCATTATACAAAAGTTCATAGTGCTGATGATTACTGAGACGTTCATACGGTTATCCATGCGACCAACAAATTTTAAGCCTACTATGATTACCCACGAAGCCCGAAAAATGATCCACATTCATTGTGATCTTTCATGAGCGGCGGGCGACCCTTTCGTGACAACTGGTCAAGGCCATTTAAGAAGCGGTTACATAATTCCAATTACCTAAGGAAAAGTAAACTAGCAGGTTTTGCTTTGTTGATGAAATATGTAAAAACCCCAGCACTTCCCGAGTTCAAATATCTCGTTTGAAGTAGACGCATTTCACTTCGGAGGTATTGCAAAAGTTAGCCTTTAGCACAATTTTTTTGGTGAATCTGGTTGGATTCATGCGGGTAATCAAAGCGCGTTGAATGCATGAGAACTACTCAACAACGATTTGTTTCGGTCGGACTTTGCACTGGTGACATAGCCAAGGTTAAATGAAAAACCACAGTATCACAATAAATCACCTTGACCAGGGGTAACTGACCGCAGTACTTAGTGAGGCTCGGAAACGCGGTCTTGCTGGGTCACCAAATAAGTATTTCAGTACTATTATTTATTTCAGCAGGCGTAGTACTACTTGCGGATTCTTTTAATTTGACGTACTTCGCTGACTCCTACGATTATAAGTCACAATTGTGTTTAGGTCCGGGCTTTAAGATTACGGATGGGATTAGAGGTTAGGGTTCAGGAGTAGGGAGTCGTTAGGTACCCACTTCCCACAACTTTTGTCAACAGCTTACGTCTGATTGGACACATTCTTGGGTTGTCTAATTTCGATGACCTTGACCGACCAATCATCCTTTTTCTTCGTGGAATTGGTTTGACTGGATACTTGCAGCGAACGTTTCTGTTGGGCGCTGCATAGGCAGCGATATTAGTACCCCATAAAACAGCTGGCATATTTATCTATAATACCTGCGTATTTCATCTAGTACTCGCTCATTTTTAATGTTTTTCTCACGGCCCACCCCTAAGGTCCCTTTTACCACGGTTCCCGCAGTGAACGCGGCTGGGCATTCCCTTTTCACAGCAGGACCACGTTTCCGAGCCATACACGGTACTTCCTCTGCAACCATACTAAGACAATATTCACTCTTTAAAATCATAGAGAATATTTACGCCCTCGTGATATGGCATACAGAGCATGCAAATGTACGATGAGATTGCAAACGTCCACCAATGTGTAACCTACCAGCAGATCTTAAGATGCTTTTAGCCTTTTCAGTCCTACTTGGACATGGTGTGGGTAGTGTGATCAGTCTGTGACTAATCTCGTCTATCTTCAGACACCTTGGTCAGAATGGTATTACCAACAAAGACAAGGGAGACTGGAATGGCCATTTCTGTATATTAGCCGTCATCAGCCAGTCATAGCCAACCCCGAAGTGTGGAACACCTGGGGCTCGATCCCGCGACCCGTTATTTATGAGTCCAATGAATCTAACCAGTGAGTCACGGGCTCGTTGTCCTGTCGGTTGCGATAATGGCAGAGGACCCCTCACCGATCGTTTCTACGGAACTCACTCGTCCCGTTGTGTCCTACGGTCTCCCTTGCCTTTGTCGGTACTACCATTCTGCCTATATATCATGCGCCGCTGTGCGGCTGCTGGTTGGGCTCGAGAGAGAGAGCCCGTAAGGCGCAACAGGACGAGTGAGTTCCGTAAGAACGATCTGTACGCACCCCTCTACCATCACAACTTGGCCAGTTGGTCATTACTGTCAGTAACTGTTAGCGCAACGATAGCCAGAAAAAATTATCGGGGCAGCCAGAACCTAACGAGGGTTAGGGTTTAGAAATATGAAATCATCCGGCACCCACTTTCTACAGCCTTCATATACAGCTTACGTCTGATTGGTCACTTTCTTGAGCGGTTCGTTTTCGGTGACCTTGATGGGCCAGTCACCGCCATTCTTCACGGTTTTTCTGATTACCTGAAACGATCGTTTATACTGCACGCTGCTTACGCTGAGATTTAAATCCCCACTGAAACAAAGTGGCATATTTGTCCGAAATGCCTGCGCATTTCCTCTAGTTTTCGCACATTCTACCCCCTTTACCATTGTATACTCCCGATTGCAACCGACAGGACAACATGCCCATGGCATAGTGTTTATTTGACTTCTAACCAACAGGTCGCGAGATCGAATCCTAGGTGTTCCCCACTTCGGATGCTAAGCGTCCTGGGAATGGTAATCCATTCACCCTCTCCCCTGCCATCAGAGGCACCAGTGATGACTTACCAGAGCACGAGGTCACACTGAAAACAGATGTTCACTTCACTCCCTCCAATTATTCCGGAATGTTTCGCACCCAGGGCCTGATAAGGACATTAAGTTTGAGGTCGACAGTGGATCGCCATCATAGATTGACACCGCACCATAAGGGAGTTGAACCGAACCGACAGTGGAAACAAAGACTTTATTCCCCTGACTTCCCAAACTCATAGTTTAATCCATAATCTCAGAGAGCAAAAAACAGAACAAGGCAGTGGGACGTGTAGGTCGCGGAATAGTAGTCGCAGCGGTAACATTCCCCCGCCCCACTCCACGACTGCAAACGGACAACCCCCGATCAACGATGAACCAGCGCGACCGTCAGCAGCGGTATATACTGTGCCGTAAGAACGATCGGTGAGCGCCCTTCATCATTGTATATTCCCGATGGAAACCGACAGGACAACGGGCCCGTGGCTCGGTGGTTAGAGGCGTTGACCTTCTAACAAACAGGTCGCGAGTTCGAGCCTCGGGTGTTCCACACCTCGGGGTTGGGTATGACTGGCAGACGACGTCTAATAAGCCAGATATGACCATTCATATCTCCCTTCTCTTTGTTGGTAATATTACTCTGTCTATATTACGCGCCGCTGGGTGTCCGCTGGTTGGGCTCGAGAAAGAGCCCTTAGGCACAATAAACAAGTGAGTTCCATGAACACAATCAGTGAGCGCCCCCTTCCACATTTTTCCCCGTTTCCCGCAGCCCTACTGTCCCCGCATTGGACGCGGCTGGGCCTCCCTGGTAACTTCATCTGTAGCCATACTAAAGTAGTATTCACCCTTTAAAATCATAGCGAACATTTACACGTTTGTGTTGCGGCACGCAAAACACGCAGTATATAGGAAGGAATTGCAGATGCCTACCAATGCGTAAGCTCACAGCATGTAACAAGATGCTTTTAAGCCTTTTTAGCGTTATTTGGATATGGTGTGGACAGTGTGATCAGTCGGTGATTAATCTCATCCATCTTCAGACACCTTGGCCAGTTGTCGCTACAGTCGGCTACTGTGAGCCCAGCGATGACCGGAAAAAAAATCATCCGGCAGTGCGAGCCTAACGAGTCTCCCAAAAGTTGTCTCTTACTCAAGTGAGTCGCTCTTCTCCCTCCCCGGATTCTCAGTTCCCCTCCTCCACCCGACCGCGATGTAAGAGAAAATCAATAACTCCTAACAGACAAATGACTGTATCGGAACTCTTTGAAAATGCCGACAAGAAACAGCTCGGGGCTTTGTGGCCGTTCTTCCAACAGACCTAGATAATTAACCGTTTTTGGCGCCAAGCATAATGAAATAGCTTTTTTGAGCAGGAAAAGTGCGGTTTCAAATTATTCCCGAAAGCTACTGCATGCTGACACTCAGCAATGATTTTCGAAGTCTGTGGCAGATTGTCATTGTTTGGAAATTTTTGCCCAAAACGGTCAGGGCATTTTTGACTGCGCCACAGTTTTACAATGAGTACCTTGTTGCAGTCATCGTTTGGTTATGGCATATTGGTCTGTGTAATGTAGTGCGAAGTTGCGACTTGCAATAACTTAAACAATTACAGCATTCTTCGAAAAAGACACTGACCTTATTCCAGTCAAAAAGCGAAATGGATTCATATTCATTTTGTCGCTTCTAATGGATACCTAAAGGACTAAAGACCAAGCATCAAATCTCTCTCGTAATCTTCAGAGTAAAGGTGAAATAGCATAACAAAAGCTTGCGCATGTTTGAGTGAATTTACCAAAAAATCTCGATCGGAATTCGGGACTTGCAAGAAAGAACCAAAAAAGCGATTAGGATCAAGCAACCAATGAATGTCGCAACAGCTTTTAATGGCCATGCTTAGATTTTGATTGACTAATTTGGGAGACGCATAGCACCTCAAACATTTCTCATAAGTTACTTTCAAGTCCTAATTTATCAAAAACTCCCATGTTAATCTCTCTCTCTCTCTGCATGTCATTCAGTTTGTAGTTATAGCGGACTTGTATTGCAGCTATCGCACCCTCTCCTCCCGGCGTCATGAAAGAATCAAGGAGATCGGAGACGGGATCGGATGCGGTGGCTAAACAGTTTGTCTTCGTGTGCGACAAACGCCTGATCTTCGGACGACGGACCAGGTTTCCACGGAAACACGAAAAGTTTAGCTGGAATCCCAACTGAGTTGGGAGTGCCGTGGAGGCCGTAGGCATAAGGGACATCAAAGTGTTTGGTAATAAACTCGCGTTCATGCATAATACAAAAAGATAATTTCATTTCGTCGAAGCCCAATGACAGGTTAAGCATACAACAGAGCAGTATGGTTACGAAATATTTATGCTGACACCTAGGATGAGCTTTGTCGTTTGTGTTCAACGACTACAGTCGAACACCACAGCGCTGTGAATTTCAAAAACAATTCTGAAGAAGCCGATCCTCAGCTTTTCCAAATTTTAAGTTTAAGTGGAGTACTTCACTTTTTCCCGGATGTACACAAGTGGCATTATTAAATTTACGAGGAGGATGATTTTTATTGGTTAAAAGAAACGGAAAAAATGTACAATAAATGAGTCGACTTACTAGGCCTTGGCTTCCAAGTCAATGCTACTTGAATTATTTTTTATGCAAGCGTACTAAACTACCTCGCCAGCTTTCTGTTACAACTAACTCTTTGACTGACAGTCAGGCTTTAAAAAGTTTTCAGATATTTTTGCTCAGATAAGAACGAACTATTTTAAAACTTCCGTTATTAGGCCTTTTTTTAAAAAAAGTTGCAAACGGCAAAATCAGCATAAGACCATGGAAAAATTAAATAGACGAAGATGGGATAGTTCCAGAAAATGCAGGTGGCTCATTATTGCCCGGTGTGCCATAGGAAAGGATGCCTATTTTCGTTGTATAGGAAATCTGTGCTCACTGAGTGAACAAGTACACTACAACTAGAAAATGGTCGCTTTACCCGGAACTGCCTATTCTGATCAGCAGATTGCGTGGGCTTGTTGTTTTATATAGTTGGCTTAGGGGCGGAAAGTCAGCGCTCATATGCCTCTGTTTCGCAAACATCCGGCCATAGAAATGTCACAGAAACTCGTATGGTCAAGGCTATCAATAGCTACGCGAACTTCAGCCAACAGTTGTGGCGAAGAGGGTTTCTCTGAAGCACCATTTTTTGTCATCTAGCCTCTCTGTCTTTGTTGAGCGTCCGTCTTTGAAGGCAATGCGCAATTACAGTCACCGCAAAAGTATATCATGGCTTTTGAACCAGGGCTGTTGCCCTCATTTCCCAAACGTTGACGAAAAATAAGAGATCAACCAAAATTTCTGAGCTGAACTGGAGCCCCACAGCAGGCCAACCGGCTTCCCCTTGCCTCTAGCAAAGGTACAGGATAAAATGACGATGTGAGGTTCGCTGATTTGTTGCGACTGCGTGACGCATGTGCGGTTCATCAGTGAGTCACAGGCCTTCCCCAAGTCGTTCGCGTCTTAAGTCCAGCAAGCAAATGAAGTCATCATTCAGCCGTCATCGATGACATTTAGCAGAATCCCGAGCCCTGGCCCAAACAGCGTCGTTCCGTTCGGGTTCGAGGTGACTGTTTTCATTTGCTCTGTGACCCATTGAGCGTCGGCCACATAAGTAACGGTTTTTTACCGAGGTTTTCGTCGCATAAAGTTGACATTCAACACATCCATTATCTGGACATTATGAGCTGCGAATACGAACGTATTTTCTTGCCCGTTGACGGTGTCTTCATTCGAAATTTGCCGAGGCGAATGCCGGTGTCAATGACAAATCACCCTCGTTACGCCAATTGCAGGTCACCATAACGAGCAACATTTACGAAAATCTTCCTTCCCCTTTTACCGGATCATGACTTGGTACGCATTCTTCCCTATTTTGACCAATCGGAGCGCGTCAGATCTTCGCTAATGGTCCATTCAATCATGATAGTGAAACTTTCTTTTGATTGAGTAATTTCCTGATTTTCGCTGCCTTCTTAGGCTAGTAAAATGCCCCTTACATGCAAGCAACCGCTTCTCACAGTAGTCGAATCGAGGAGTGCGTTTGCCCAAATGGAGATGTCTGAAAAAGGACATACCAATTTGCAAAGAAATTTCATAACTTTATCCTGTTTCGAAAATGAGTTTATTTTAATGTACGGTTTCGGAACTCAGGAACTATTTTAAATGAACGTTACTGTGAAGCGCATTTAAAAATAGGTCTATACTGAAAGAGCGGTTACTCCAGAAATACAGTGAGCGCTTTAAGGTATGTGAAAAGTCCCTACCTCTTCAGGTCGAGTCATATTCCCACAGTAGGTGGGCTAACTCATGAAATGTCAACCGAAATTCAGAAATACGCTTTCGTTTCGAAAAGATTACTTACGTAGGGCTGTAAAACTAATCATCATTCAGCATAATTCTATAACAGATCAGTTACCTCAGGATGTCGGCTTTTGAACAAACTCCTTTCCGGCTGCATGCAAAAACTACACTCTGTTAAAAATTACTACTTACATAGCATGCATTTTCACTGATTTTTGATGCCTCTAAAGGTCCAGTTATATTTCATAGAAAAAATGCGTAAAATATTCATTCTTTTGCTCATTCGGTAGGACATTACGCCTTCCTCCACGCTTATACTCAAAGAAAGGGTATAGTCCGCTTTTAAAAAGTTTACAATTGTGAGATTTGTAATACCGTGAAATGGACGTTCGTGAAACGTCATGTCTCTGTATTTACCGATGAGGCTTGTAAAGTTAACAATATGGCTCAAATCCACCGCTAAATTTTATTATTTCCATATAATCTGCCCTTAATGCCGTAGAGAAACGTATGGTTTTCCGTACACAGAAAATATACGGCTTGTGGTTTGGAAACCCTGAATGCAGGTGTAACGCCAGGGCGGAGTCAAATTATTCGGGAATTGGAAAAGTCTTTGAAAATCGAATAATGTCCCTTCTTCGAGCATAAAATTAAAAGAAGACGTAATTATCTACCGAATGAGCGAAAGAATAAATTTTTTTTTATGTTTTCTATGAAATATAATTGGACCTTTAGAGGCATCGAAAATTAATGAAAAAATGCGTGCTAAATAAGTAGCCATTTTTTACAAAGTTAATTTTCTGCATGCAGCCGAAAAGAAGTTCGTTCGGAAGCCAACACCCTGAGGTAACTGGGCCATTATATAATTATCCTGAATGATGATTACTTTTAGAACCCTTCTTAATTAACCCTTTCGAAACGAAAATGCATTTTGGAATTTCGGTTGACATTTCATTAGTTAGCCCACCTACTGTATATACTCCTTTATAGCTAGATAAGATGATGCGGAAAGGACAAGGAAGACCGGAATGGCTATTTCTGGATTTTTAGTCAACATCACAACCAACAGGACAACGGACCGTGGCTCAATGGTGGATCATTAGACGCAGTGGCCAAAGAACAGGGGTTCGAGTATCTGGTGCTCCGTGTCTAGGCTCAAGTATGACTGGCTGATACTGGCTAACAAGCCAGAAATGGCCATTCCAATCTCCCCTGTCCTTGTCAGTACCAACTCATCCACCTAATATTGTTAGTCACTTTTTGTCTGTCCGCGGGAGGTGCACCTTGCGTAACCTAATTGCTGAGCGTTCATCTACCATATCCCACCGTATTTTGACATGTACACTCTAAAAATGAGAAGCATTAGCTGGCTCTAGAAAGCAAAGCCCCTGTAGGTTACCGTTGGCTAAAAATGTGTTCCAACCCTTCTTGTAAGAAATAAAGTACTTTACGCGAATATCAGTAATGACACCGAAAAAAAAACTGCAGTGAGGTCAACCCAAAAATAGGCGGTATCCAAAATTCTATATTGATGGCCCGTCTGTCACTGCAGATTAAATAATGTGCAATCATGTTTCATTCATACAAGCCTCCTAATTGCAACCATTTGCATAATACAGACGGCCTATATATAGATATAAATATAAATATATATATAAATATATATAATATATAATATATATAATATATAATATATAATAATAATATATAATAATATATATATAATATATAATATATATAATATAAATATATATATAAATATAAATAACTGAAGATTCCAGGGGCCTTTTCAACTGTAATTTTTCTTGGCCGTTAAACTGGTACCCTAAGGCATAATGAAGTTGAAACTTAAGCCATGGAGACGCGGACTTCTATTCAGAACACGTCCCTCCCTTCCCTCATTGATGAATTCACCGACATACGTGAGCAGCTGATTTCAGCAAACACCACGATCACGGCACAGTCGATGGTACTCGGCCTACGTAGCCCGACCCCGTCAACACTTCTGTTGGGGTGATTCTCGCCGCTACTTGTTAGTTCACACCTCGAAGTCTTCACCTAGCATTCGTTGATTAATCGCCAGCGAGCCTATGAACTTACTCCTGTTTACGTCAGGCGAAACTGCTAATGAGCTTAGGACACGGTCGACTCAATCTATCTCTCCCTCTTGCTTCTTTTGGGACAGTGCTCGGCTGAAAACAACTTTCTCCGGAAAAACCAGTTACTGACCACCATTTACTGTTCGAAGTTAGGTCAAAAACACGGGACTCTAAAAGTGGTTATGTTAAGTGAGCAATGAAGGCGAACAAGCCTCCAGGACGGTTGTAAGGAATTACTAATTTAGGTGTTGGGCAGGTGTGTGCTGCGGTATTTCCCAGAAGAGTTAATAAGAGGGGCATGTGTGAGCCCAGATCACTGCATACAACGTGGGTAGAGGTTGGTTACGCTGCCCCAGTCCAAAGTGTAAGTGCAACGTGGGCATTGCAAGTAAAGAAGGCCGAAGGAGGATGCTTAAACCGTTAGTGGGAAAGCGGCCAAAGCTAAGACGGAAAAGGGTAACCTGACGTTTCGGTCTAGAGGTAGGGTTAGTTTTAGGGTTTGGATTAGTGTCAGGCTGAGAATTGAGTTTAGGGTTAGGGTTTGTGTTAAGTCTAGGGTTCCGGTTAGAGTTAGGATTTGAATTGCAGTCTCAGTTCACGTTTAGTGTTGAGGTTGGGGCTAGGGTCAGTGTTAGGGCAGGGTTACGGTTAGGGTTTGGGTAGGGGTTAAGGCTAGGGTTAGGATTTCAGTCACGGTTAAGGTTAGGCTTAGAGTTAGGGCTGGGGTTGGTGGTGGGTTTAGGACTGGGTTTGGCTTAAGTCTAGTATTAACGTTACTTGTGTAATAACGCCAAGGATTAGGCTTACTTTTGAGGTTACGGTCAGGTTTACCGTTAGTTTTGGGTCATTGCTGCTCCGCCTGTCACGTTAATCAGGTCTTTTGCGGAGATTCTAGGCTTTCTTTAATCCCACGGCAAATCTGTCATACATCAGGCTGGCTTTTCCATTTCCGCTTCGGCTACTTTTCCCAATACCGATATTAGCATCCTCTTCCGGCTTTCTTTACCTTCAATGCCCACATTGGGCTTACACCCGGGACCCGGACAGCGTAACCGAGTCTTGCCGTTGGGCCTGGAACAAGTTGCGTCGAAGTTTAGGTTTTCTTTTAAGGTTACGGTTAGTATTAACGTTAGGCTTGGGTTATTGCTGCCCCCGTGGCCTTTTGCGTGCATTCTAGGCTTCCTTCATTCTCGCGATAGATTCGTCATATATCAGGTTCCCTTTTCCGTGTTAGCTTCGGCTACTTTCCCCACTACCGATTTTACCATCCTCTTTCGGATGACTTGATCTTCAATGCCCACATTGGGCTTACACCCGGGACCCGGACAGCGTAACCGACTCTTTCCGACGGGCATGATCACTTCCAAGCACCCTCTCCCCCCTTTTTGTGCCTTTAGACACCACTTCCACCGCACACCTCTGGGTTGGAACAAGTCGCGGCGTCATCTTCACCCTGACTGTCAACCCATCCGACGACGCTGCCTCCTCCTGCAGTGTCGGAGGTGAGTGACTGGCTCGCCGTCTTTGTTACTTTTTGTGGAAGCTCCCTGCCCTGTCCTTCTACCTGGTCAAAAGTGTCTGCTCCATTGAATTCAGATCGGGTTTTCCAATGGGGCGCACAGAATGTTGTGTTATTCGGCCGAAACTAGATGTGGGGAAGTGGTTAGTACTAATAAAAATATTAATCAAAGAGGGCCTATCATCGGTCAGGTTGCGAGATGTGCTTACTCTATCGCACCCTGAGGCTCATTGAAGAGCCCGCGTCGCGGACTGTCACGTAACGGTCAGTAGTATGTGCGGGAATGACTACTGACAAAGACGGGGAACCGGGATGGCCGTTTCTTTTCTTCCTAGCCATCGTCAGCCATCCACGCCCAACTTTACACCTGGATAGCTTGGAATTCGAACCGAGATCCCTTGGTCACTTAGCGTTACGTAGTTGAGCACTCCACCTTGGAGCCACAGATCCGTTGCCCTACGAAAATCAAATAAGTTGGATGAGGAAGTGCCTCTGAATAAGACCACTTGAAATAGTATACGTTCGTAACATTCATCTTCCCGGCAGGGCTGTTCTCACTCTAAAACTTTCCTGTCTTCCAATCGTTGTCGACAGGAAGTACCTGAAGGAGCTTACTTCACACAGAATGGCCTTTGAAAAAACATCCTGTTTGTCGACGCTTCGGCCCAGTTCTACCGGGGGCTCCCATTGAGCATTATCGGTCTACAATTAGGATATTACTCTTATCTAAAGTAGAACGGTCTTCCGTCTCCTGTGTACATGACCTACAAATCATCATTCTAACGAGGCGACTTTATTCCCTATCAATTGTTCAGGTTCCTTATTCCGACTGGAGGGTGAGGCTGTGTCGGTCGCTTTCCTCGATTCTCTTGGTGAGATCTGCGTTCCACCAGCGACTAAGTGGGATCTCGGAAGCAGTGCAATTCCTCGACTGACCCTGGTGCCACAGCAGGAGGAGGAGGATTGTGTTGATGGGGGCGCCACGCGCATGCTCGCCGATCAGGAGTCAGGCTTCGGGGACTCGCTCAAACCCACCGCCGGTACCTGTAGTGTCTCCGTAGCAAAGCGTCTGGGTCCCGGTGCTCCCGCCTCCACGGGTGCCCACCTCACCGGCAGTACAGCACCTCCGACCGCGAGGCGAGACCAGCCGGCCAAGGGCGCCGGGCGCTGGTCCGCTCTGAAGCTAAGCGCCTGCGGAAGCGGTGGCTCTTCACCCGCAACACCAGGTACTACTTACCACGTACTACGCTCTCATTTTCTCCTAACTACTGCAAAGAAGGTTTTTATGGTATTGCCGACAGTTCGACCGTCGATTCCGAAGATGTCCACCGTGTGCTCCTCATCAAGGTGAGAGTAGGGGCGATGACTTGTTCGTGAGTTAGTTTATAGTGAGAGTAGAGTTGCACAGCATCTACGGCACTTCCTCTTCCCCATTTCTCACCTGGACGCGGTGTCAAGCCAGAGTCAAGAAGACCGGAGGCGGAGGAGGGCGCAGGTGGCTGGCATGGCCGGACCCGCACCTAGGCGTCCCACTATACCTCCTTGTCCACAACATACATTTGGCTAAGATTTTTTTCACCAACAACAACACCCCAACAGGGGTCAGAAGTTCGAGGATGACTGGACAGCCATGCCTACCACCTGTATAACCGGCGGGTACGCAAGCGCATTTACCGGCTGCTTTTCCATCTAAAGATTTCAGTTCCCCTCTTCGGTTTACTTTACTTTTAATGCCCATATTACACTTACACTTGGGACCAAGACAGCATAACCGACGCTTGACGGGACTTGTTGCGCTTCTGGGTGCAAAGAAAGGTCACCTTACACTGACGCGTAGTTCGATTTCATCCCACTTAGCCTCTCATCAAGACAGGGAAAACTTTTCGATCACTGCCGCATGACACCCCAAAATCGGTTCACGCAGTCAGCCCAGTCGTGTGTGTGTGTGTGTGTGTGTGTGTGTGTTTGTGTCGATTGGCGGGTTGGTGGGCTGAGAGCCAGACTGTCTCGGCTCCTTCTTAAAGTGACATCTGGCACTCTCAGGCATGCAAGATGTAGACTGCCCAACCCCCGTTGTTCGAAAGCCCCGTGACTGTTATGGTAGATGGGCGCTCACCGATCAGGTTACGGAGCATGCTTGTCCCGTTTTGCCGAGGGGTTAAAACGAAAACCCTAGCAGACAGTCGCATAGCGACTAGTGGTATACAGTGTGTGACCGATCTCATGAAGTGTTAGCCGAAATTCTGAAATGCGTTTTCGATTAGGAAGGATTACTTAGGTGGAGTTGTAATATTGATTAGCATGCGGCATAATCTTATAGCATCTCGGAGTCACCAGGATGTCGGCTTTTGGATGCACTCCTTTTTGACATGCAGAAACCATACTCGGTAAAAATACCGCTTAAGAAGCATGCATTTTTTACATTTAGTTTCGATGGCCATATAAATTCAAATATATTTTACAAAACACACTGACAAAAATATGCTATCTTTTACTATTTTGATAGAAAATCACATTATCTTCATATTTTATACTCGAAGGTGTATATTTAGGTCTTAAAAAGTTTCTAATTATGAGATTTTTAAAGACCGTGCGATGTCCGTGAATACAAGATCGCACATGTACGTTTACCAACGTTCCTCATGAAATGTACAACACAGTCCGGATCCATTGCGAAATTTTATGAACTCTATATGGTATCTTCTTAAAGTCATGGAGGAATATATGGTTTTCCTTACGCGGAAATCCTGCACCTTGTAGACTGTAATTGCTAAACACTACTGCAATGGCCGATTAGGCTCATAATTATTCGGGAATTTGGAAACCTTATAAAAACCTTAATATATACTTTCTTCAGGTGTAAAATTTGAAGGCAATGTAATTTTCTACCAAAATAGTAAAAGAAAGCATATTTGTGTGCATGTTTTCTATAAAATATATTTGAATTTATAAGACCATCGAAAACTAATAGGAAAAGTGCACGCTACTCAAGTAGTCATTTTTTACTGAGTGTGATTTCTGCAGATCAAGAAAAAGAGCATTCAAAAGCCGACATCCTGACAAGTCCGAAATACTATAGGATTAGGTTACGTACTAATCAATATTACAAGCCCACCTAGATAATCCTTCCTAATCGAAAACGCATTCCCGAGTTTCGGCCAACATTTCACGAGATCAGTCACGCACTGTATGTAGGTAAGGCGATAAAGACAAAGACAATTGAGACTGCGATGGCCATTTCTGGCTTATTGGCCATCATCAGTCAGTCATACCCCATTCTGAGTGTGTGCCGCCTGGGATTCGAACCCGGGATCTTTGGTCATTGAGTCAAATGTCCTACCAATGAGCTATGCGCCTGCCTACGAGGGCTCTAATTTGAGTCCCAAGGCACAGCGGAACAAGTATGCTCCCTAACATGATCAATGAGCACCCAAATACCACAATTAATATTCCTGATCACAAACAGCAGGACAACGAGTCCGTGACTCATTGTCGATCGTTCAACTCGATGACCAGGTGGTTCACACATGGAATTGGGTATGGCTGGCTGATGACGGCTTATACGCCAGAAATGGCTATTTCGGTATCCGTTGTCTCTGTCAGTATCACCTTACCTATCCGGTGTTGGTGTTTAGAGGGACAGGTCATGCATGTGGCACTCGCAGACAAGGTCACTGTATATGTCAGCCACCGCGCGAATTCCCCGTACCTGTCTACTAACCGGATCGGACAGCGGCTAGAGCCTGCGAGTGAGAGATGAGAGTGAAATCGACGACTCAGCGCATTTCTTCTCACTATAAACAATCTGACAAGCTTGAAGCTATTACGATGAGCTAAAAGCCGTTGTTTGAAGGGTTGCCAACTGACGGAATAACTTGGACATCGCAGTCGGCCCAGTGTTGTGTGGAGTGGCCGGCTGGTGGTCTGAGAGTCAGGCTGCAATGGCTCTTTCTCATTAAGGCCTTAGTGGTGCCCTCATTCCGTGGGATCTGAGCCGGGTGTGACGGCACGCCTAGCGGCGGCCTGGGCCGCGCCCACCCCCTCTGTTGTCGATGGTTAAAATCCTGGTCATTTTCTGTGTGAACCAGGGGGTGCGAAGCTGAGCGTCAATGTGCGGGCTCGACCGCACCATTCAGCTGTGCCCTTTCCCGACACCGGTCTTCTTAAATCTGTCTTGATACCGGGTCCAGGTGGGCGAGGAGAAGAGAGTGGCAGCGCACCCAGGGGCGGCCATGGTCGCTACGGCCACCTGCACTCGCTCCCATCTTCGATATGTTTGACACTGTCCTAACATCAGGCTAAGGTGGAGCAGGAGGCGGTGAAGTAGACACAGCGCAAGTCCACATTAACTATAAACTAACTCACGCGCAAGCCACCATGGCTGCTTTACCTCGCTGCGAAGCACACGGTGGACATCGTCGGCAACGACGGTCAAACTGTTGCGTGGTGGCAAGTTAAATTCGATAATCCAACGAAGAAAACACTGGAGGAGCAGCTTTGAAAGTCTTTCTGGCCTGTGGTAATGTGAAAATGCTTTTTAACGACAGATAAACTGGAGATGGCCATTCCGGTCTGGCATTTATTGTTGGCAGAATTCGCAGTGACAAAACTTTGTTTATTATGAATAACCATGTGGTTGATGGAGTTTTTGGAGCAACGGCATAAAATATTGAGACAAGTTAGACCACCGTCAAATTTCGATATCTGCACACTGCGGTCTTTTCCGAATTCACCCAAAACATTGTCTGGAGGCAGATCGGAAGGTGGGTATCAGCGACCCAGGAGTGGGACGAATATAACTCCTTTATAAATCATGCCTGAGACCCGGTCTTTCATATTCTCTGTGAGTGACGGGTACAGGCCCTTTAAAAAAGCCATATAGAACTGTATCGTGTAAAACCAGGTTAGCGGTGGGAACAGCTTGAACAATTTGACGGAAACAGTCAGTCTCTTCGAGAAACTGCTCACAGGGTCAGGAAAGTAGAGAGAACCTTCTGTACCAGCAGATGTACGACCAGGAAAGTGTTCTGTCAGGAAGAAGGGAGAGGACAGGGACCTGCAAATTGTCACAGTCAACGTGTATTATCCTTCGAGGCAGGAAAACATTAGTTTATAATGACATGATTGTACAAGGGGCATCCGAAGCCAGGGACGAAATAGAACAAAGCTTGTGCGCGATGACATCTTATTCTGTGAAGACACGACAAGGTTAGATCATAGAAGACCGCTCACATAATCACGTATACTAGCACATTTATTTTTGACGAATCAGCTCTAAAGCACACAACACATTCATAGTCATTTGAAAATGGAAATTGAAGATTCTTCGGAAAACATCGATTTGTTTACGTTTATGATCCCTGTACTATCTAGTCTTCACATAGAGGCATCACGAAAACACCAGAAACCACATGATGTCTTCTCCTAGTTCAAAACGCCTCAGCGTCACATACCAGATTAGACGGACTTTAAGTAGACTTTGTGTAAATTCTTCGTCGAGGGACAAAAAGTTATTTCACGATTAAATAATAGGAAAAAGCAACAAAGTTTCAAGAGCCCAAAAGCCCGGATTTGATGGCATAATAATGGCAGCTTTCTCGCAGACTACGAACAATCGACTTGAGACTGTAAGACAAAAAACAAGGATCGCCGGGCTTACTTTTATTTGCACGCAGTATATGGTGCCTTCATCTTTTTCCTCGTCAGTGACGCCATCTTCTTCACAGATGCTTGATCGTCCTCTGTCTCATCATCATCATCATCATCATCATCATCATCATCATCATCATCATCATCATCATCATCATCATCATCATCATCATCATCATCATCATCATCATCATCATCATCATCATCATCATCATCATCATCATCATCATCATCATCATCATCATCATCATCATCATCAACATCATCATCATCATCATCGTCGTCGTCGTCGTCGTCGCCGTCATCATCATCATCATCCTCCTCCTCCTCCTCATCATCATAATCAGCAACAACATCATCATAATCGCCGTCATTATTGTGCCTATTACCATTACTACTACTACTACTACTACTACTACTACTACTACTACTACTAATGCAATTACTACCGATGCCACCACCACCGCCGCCGCCGCCGCCGCCACCATCACTACTACTACTACTCCCACCATTATTGCTGTTACCATTACAACTGTCGTCATTACTACTGTTATTACTGTTTAATCAATACTGCTGTCACTCCTACTAAGAGTAATGCCTTATAAGGACGTCTGATCCTCCTCCTCCCCCCCGTCCCCCACCACAGCCATCATTACCACTCTCGCTCTCTACAAAGCGGTCGACTCCGTGAGTATTTGTATCTTGCAGGGCGGTGCTGATTGCTCAACCTTTTTATCTGAGAAGTTTAGGTGGACAAAACTACAATTCCCTCTTAGGACTGAAAAAATCCGACAAGCCAGCGATGCAGACACCAGAGAATAGATAATGTCATTTCTTAACAGGAGCGTGGGACAAGTTACTGAATAGAATATCACAATGGGCGGCCTTTCTGAATTGCAACGCAGGCGTGTTTTCCTCTGTGCAGTCATACTACCAATTTCTGCCATCCTGGAACCTTGAACAATTTTAAAGCTCCACCAAAGAAATCACTTATGCGCGGGATGACTAATCAGCCTGCAGGTCAGACCATTTGATTCATAATAAGGACTAGATGGGACACTTAATTTTGGTTCTTCATAGGTAGGGTTGTCCTTCCGCGAACAAGAGAACGAACCAGTTCTCTGTTGAATACCACTCCCACGAATTGCTAGATACTCTCTGAGGAAGTCTTCAAACAAGATGCCTTGGTGACCAGTCTTGTAGACCGTTTCTGCGTGGCGGGCTTTTGAATTTGAGCCGCCATTTTTGTAGCTCTCCATTCACGTGTGGATTTTTACTAATTGTACATTATTGTGCCTTTTCTATTCGATATATTGAACTGTTTTGCATCTTTTGTTTGTCTGAGCTAAGATTATGAGGTCGTCTCGACAGTACGCTAGCACCCTTTTGAACGGAATTAAATTGTCAATTTCACTTACGAACGACCATGATGCACACTGTTGTACTTTACGGCCAATATGTCGTATTTGTGATCGTTCTGTGTTGAATCTATCAAATGTTCGTCAACAACGGGCTATGCATCGGAGAAAACACCGTTGTGGCTGGCAATTCGCATTCAAACGTCAGCCAAATCACAAATTGTCAATTCCTGCCTTCTTGTCGACAAACTGTCGTTCTATTTTCTACAAAACCCATGATTTGGAGCTACTTTTGTCGAAAAAAGAACACAGCAAAACTGCAGTTGTTTGCCTTCAAGAGACGTGGCTTAATAGTGACATTGATTTGCAACTTATTTCTCCCCCATCCTTCTACTGATTTCGAGCAGATAGAAAATCTTTATCTTGTGGCAGAGGTGGAGGCGTTGCCATTTTCGTTAATCAAAATTGGTGTAGAGACTGCAAGTCCCTTTTTTCTTACTCTGATGATTTAATAGATGTAATCGCTGTTTTATGTAAGCCCCGTTTGTTAAGTAATTTTAAAGGCATCATATTTGTTAGTATTTACCTTCCCCCCTCTTCCTGTGAAGGCGCATTAACCCGTTTTTCGACTTCCTCTCACAAAAACTTGCTATATTATCCTGCGACTATCTTACTCTCTTATGCGGTGATTTTAATCGCGTGAATTTACGTCCCCTTACACTTTTAGGCTTCGATGATCTTGTCTCCTTTAATACTCGCGCAAATGCCCCTCTTGATCATATTCTGACTAACCACAGCAAGCTCTTTTGCGTAAAAAACAGGGCTCCATTGTCAGGTTCTGACCATTCCACTTTATTGTGCATTCCAAAAATCTATTCCACCTCAAAACGTGCACTGCTTGCCAAGCCTGAGAGAAAGGTTAAGGTTCGCAACACGTCCGCCCAAAACATTCTCATGCTTTAGACTTGCATTTCTCTTACTATCCCCACTTTCCTTGAACATTCTAATGTTGAATCCTGTTCTTCCAACCTGACAGCGTTTTTAAAGGAAATTTTCGATATTTGCTGCCCTTTTGATACTGTTATGGTACGACCGGATAGAATTTCTTCCTCCTATCTGAAATCGTTAAGACGTAAAAAAGAACTCCTTTACAAGCTAGGCTTACGTGATAACTTTAAGGACGTTACCGTCTTAATAAAAGCAGAGATTGACAGGCTAAATAGCCTGTTTGTCAGCCAACTTTTTTCCTCTTCTTACTCCCCCCCTTTCCCCCTTCCTCAGCTGAGATTTGGAATAATCTTAAGCGTCTCACTGGTCATCGCAACACGCTGGTGCATGTGGATGCAGATTTAGACTCCCTAAATAAAAATTTTATATTTAGTCACAATGACTCCCATCTTCCCTTAGAAGACATTCCCCTATCACCGAGTGCATTCCAACCCGTGTCTTTGGCAACAGTAGAGAAACACCTTAAAAAGGTCCATGGATCAACAGCTGCCGGACCGGATGGTGTCTCGCCTTTTCTTCTTAAATCTTGCAGTTCTCAGATAGCCCCTATTTTAACGCACCTAATCAATATGTCTTTCATGGAGTCCAAGATTCCCGACGCCTGGCGTACAGTGAGAATCACTCCCATCCCTAAAAAGCCTGCTAACTTTGGTCCTAAATCTTTTCGCCCAATTGCCTGCTCCTCTGCAATACTAAAGCTTGCTGAAAGAGTTGCCCTAGATATCATAAAGCCTTTTTCTTCCAGTTTTTCCGACCCCTTTCAATTTGCATACAAAGCTAAACGGAGTACTTTAGATGCTGTCGCTCTTGTGGTCCACTCTGCTCTAAAAGCATTAGACAAGGGTTGCCGTGAGTATGCGTGCGCTTTTCTGGATTACTCCTCCGCCTTCAATACCGTCCCGCGTCCTCTTCTCCTTTCCAAAACCTCCGGATGTGGCTCTCCAGGCTGGGTCGTCTCTTGGCTGAGCGATTATTTTAGCTTCCGCACCCAATTTGTCCAATCTGGCAAGCGAAAATCTTCGACCCTTCCCAATGACTGCGGTGTTCTTCAAGGTTCCATTTTATCCCCTCACCTTTTCTCCCTCCACACTGATGATCTCAGGTCCCCTAATGACTGTCTTCTGATCAAGTATGCTGACGATGTGGTTGTTGGACACCCTCTCAAAAGTCAGACACACCTCCGGTCTCTAAAGGATGGCCTAAACCATGTCCTAGCGTGGTCGGAGGAAAATGGTCTCCTAATTAACAACCAAAAATCCGTTCAGTGTATTTTTTGACTGCGGCCCTCTCCTAACCCTGATTCCTCTGACATTCTTCCTAATGAGGTATCCTCTTTCAGGTATCTCGGCGTTACTTTGTCCTCAAATCTTTCTTTTTCCCTCCATATTGAGTCCCTATTTATTAAAGTTCGTAAACTTCCTTACTACATTCGTCGTTTGCGTTCGTACCACATACCTCAGCCCTTAGTCTGGCGATTTATTGATGCCTGCATTCTTCCTCTTATCCTATACTGTTCTCCTGTCGTTTTTCCTGCTTTGTTAAAAAAGGATCTTTTAATTTTGAAACGAATCCTCCGCATGCTCTCTTCTGCTGCTGGCGTTTCTCATAATTTTTTAGTTGACACAATCTTACAACGACACTTCAATGCGGTCAAGCAATTTGCTGGTCGAATTCTAGATGACGTTGCCCATGCCTAACATTCCGATCTTATTTCTGCGAGGTCTTCCCGCCCGATGCGCCGCAGCTTGCGACTTATACCCTGTCGCACATCGGCTTATCGAGCCTCTGTATTGCCATTCCTAGGGCGCTATCTTACGTGCGAAGAGACAGAAATACAGAAGCTCAGACTTGAACTATCCCTATAATAATCGTTTCTTTGACTGTTGAATAATCTCTTAACTTATTTACTACCCACAGTGAATGGAGCCAATTTTTGCTGAAAATTTTGAACTTACGATTTCAAAATAAAGCGCATTCCTCTCCTAAATCCACTTTCAGTTCAGGTCTCATTTAAATGTCGGTGCGGGTATTTAGGGTCAATGCCATCTGAAAAATGGATATAAGCCATGAAAGTCATCTTGCCGATTGGGAGTTGAGTGAGTCGGGCAACTGCTACGATTCTGCAGAGTAAGATGCAATCGTTGGAACAAGCAAAATGCTGGCCTGACGTTTCGGATTCTCACTCGAATCTATCGTCAGAGACATTCGCAGACGGTCCTGTGAGTTTCCGAGACAGGCATGAGGGAATTGCAGACACGCGAAATGGGAGCTTTACGAGGTATACTACGTACTCTGTTAAACGGTCAGAGGTTAGGCTAAATTAACTGTATGCTATAGGCTGGTATCTGTGAACTGTTCACCATTCATTAGGCGCGTGATTGCCAAAACAGATGGATATTAGAGCTATAATTGCCCGTGAATCAAGTGAGAGGGAAGCAAATCCAGCGTAGACGCAAGTTTTCCACCCGGTACGACTGACTGAAAAGGGGTGCAACTTGGGCTTGAAAACTCCGACAAAGTAAATGCACTTCCGAAATTCAACTGCATTAAAAATTAGATATTTAACAATCTATAATCGTTTGCTGGCTATTTTCTAAGCAAGGACTATAAGTAGCCGAGATGTAGACTTTCCTTTCAGCTTTCTGTTAAAGGGAGCGGTACTGGTTCTATTCGCTTCATTTGTTTATCCAAATTGCGAAAAATTGATTTTTGATGCGAAGTTGCTGAAGAGTTCCGGCATTGGTAATGTAAATTGGTCGCAGGTGTTAGCCAGAGATAATTCTGAATCAGTTCTGTATCAGTCTGCCGCCATTTCTGTGGCCATTCCCTCCAGACTGGTAAAAATTTATGAGAAAAAACATTCCGAAACTCGAATCTCATCTCTTGTAAACCATAGGTCTTTTCAAGTCAACCCAAGACTTAACAGACTGGGCATTAGATGTTGTTAGTAGACACATATTTTGCAGAATTTATGTTGTCGCATGAGTCCAGTATACATAATCATTGTATCAACCCAGAGCTCCCCATACTAAGTCTGACAGTCTGTCTTTAATTTAATTGGATATTTAATGTTGATATTGAAATGATCTTTTTAGATTACAACCGTTTAATTTTGATCTCAAACTGGATTCCAATATTTGAACTGCATTAACCGCGTAGTAGTCAAACTCAGCCAATGGCCAGTCAGAGGTATATAAATGCACTTTGAAAATGCCTTTTTAAATTTCCGGTGCGGGCCCGATTTAGGTGCTCGGTAACATGGTTTTTCAAATATACTCCACTGCGGAACACCTGCATGCCATTGGCGGCGAGCTGGAGGATTTTGAGCAAGGTGCGGCGCTTTCGCACTTACTTGGAGAGTGCCGCTGAAATATATTTTGGTTGGGACTATTAATTCGATTCTCAATATTTTAAGTCCCTCAGTTAATTTCTGACGAGATTGTACACCTTCTATCGTCTACACTAGGCGAAATCGTCGGTGAACTTAACGATGCAACAATTTATTTTTCCTCATGCTGATTTCAGAGCTGCGCCTGAATTGAAATCCCTCTACCGATTATGATTGGTTATCGCTTGTCCTCACCAATGTTAAAAAGAACCTTTCTCCTTTTGATTTTGGTGATTAAAAATCAAACCTGCAGCACCTGTTGCCTGAGTGCTGTTATGGTCTGGCCGGGCGTACGCAGAATTTGCAGGGTGTTAATGACTTCTCTCGCTACTTCGAGGTACCTTCACTTAAAACCGCCGGCCGAGTCTTACCGAATGGTTATGGAGATTAAAATAAGAAATTCAGATGGACAAATCTGAGCAGTTACTTCTCGTAACAGTTAGTTGGTGAGTTCGTTCTTGAATATTACTAAGCAAGTATGGATAAACGAGGTTCCATTGACTGTCCTGTCTTGACTCACATGCGACAGTCTCCATGACTGGGAGCAGAAGACAATCGACGGACCTAAGAGAGAGATATCAGTTCATTTCTCAGGAGTCCCCCTCCTGATATGCAGGTCCACCCTTCAGGTGCCGACAAAGGTACTAAACTGTATTTTATACCCGTTGCCAGACACCCTCAGTCGACGGCGTCCTTTCGACCTGCTTGTCGGTGCGGGGACTGAGACGGTCTGGCTAGACTAGGGAATCTTCCCATCAAAGCACATATCTGTCGTATTAACCGGCTCTCATCTCGTTTGTTGGCCTATTGAACCAGACAAGTCTGAGGATATTGTAATCTACTCTCCTATTTCAGCTGGCCCGCGGATAGACCTCACCGGCGTCAATTTGACTGCTGAGAACGTTGGTCTAAAAAGCAACGTCATGAGACAGTTGATTTCGCGGCTGTACATCCTTCTTGCTTTGGTTCTTTAACAATTTTTGACTTAGAATTGGGGGACTTTAAGAATTCTCGGAATGAAACCTACAAGAATTTAATACCAGAGTCAATGCAATTCACGAAGTCTTCGCTAGTTTTGAGAAAGGCCAGAAGGATCAACGAGGGTTCAGCAGCGGGGCCGGGGGTCAAATTAAAATAAGTGCAGCTGGGATGCTGCCACTATTTTTCCAAGAATTCTAGACAGTAAGGGTTTTACAAAGGCCGAGATTTTATATCCTATACGCTTTCATCTAATTCATCAAATATAGGATCGCATTAGAGGCGTCTCCTTGTCTGCACTCGAGAACATAACTCAGGTAGTTTGGGTCTGCCTAACAACGAAAAATGATGACATGCAAACTGGCACTCTGTCATATACAAAAAATTGAAACAAGTACGTGGAACATGATTAGATGCCGTTCACCCCGGTTCCGGAAAGATTCCAAGGTGGAATTAGAGTAGGTGTGCTAACTCATGAAATGTCAATCGAAATTCCGAAATGAGTTTTCGCTTCGAAAAGACTGATTAAATGGCGTTGTAAAACTAATCAGCATGCAGCGCATTTCTTTAATAATTCAGTTACCTCAGGGTATCGGCCTCCAAATTAACTTCTTTCCGGCGGCATGCATAAACTACAATCCTAAAAAAATGATGAGATATGTAGCACGAGGTTTTCTCACTGATTTTCGATGCTCTTAAAATTTCAACTATATTTCATAAAAATGCCTAAAAATATTCATTCCTTTGCTCATTCGGTAGAAAATAACGCTTTCTTCCAATTTTGTACTCGAAGAAAGGGTATAATTCGGTTTCAAAAAGTTTCCAGTTGTGAAATTTTTTAATACTGTAAAATGGCTGTTCATAAAACGTCATGTCTCTGCATTAACCAATGTGGCTTGTAAAGTTAACAATATGGCTTAAACCCACTGCGAAATTTTATGTACCCCATATAGTTTCCTCATAATACCGTAGAAAAGTGTATGGTTTTCCGTACGCGGAAAATATGCGGCTTGTAGTTTGAAAGCCCTGAATGTAAGTATAACGGCAGATCGGGTTCAAAATTATTCGGGGATTGGGAAGGTTTTTTAAAACTGGATCATACTCTTCCTTCGAGTATAAAATTAGAAGAAGACGTCATTTTCTTCCGAATGAGTTAAAGAAGAAATATTTTTATGCATGCTTTCTATGAAATGCAATTGAATTTTTAGGGGCATCTAAAATAAATGAGAAAAATTCATGCTACTTAAGGGATCATTTGTTACGGAGTACAGCTTTTGCATGCAGCCGAAAAGAAGTTACTTCGGAGACCGGTACTCTGAGGTAACTTAATTATGATAGAATTATGCTACAAGATGCTTAGTTTTACAGCCCTGTTTAGTTAATCTTTTCGAAACGAATACGCATTTCGCAATTTCGGTTGACATTTCATGGGTTACCCCAACTACTGTGAGTCCCAGTGGCGCAACTGACAAACGTTTCGAGAATCGAACAATTCCGATACTGCCGTCAGGAGAGACCCGAGCTGAGCAGCTCGACTCCACTTCCTTCAATGCTCTGAGCCGTTAGTGCGAAATTCATAAGTTTCATATCTAAATTTTTCAAAATAATCGAACAAAGTAGTTATTACCCACGTCCTCCTGTCCTCCCTAGCAGGACAGTTGTATACCATCCCCTCTAAAATGCTCTCTACACAGTGTTTATTCTTTAGGTGTCAGTCAGTCAGTGTATTTGAGGGAAATAGGCTTACACCCTTGAACTCCCTATTTGTGCATAAAAAATCGATAAAGTGAGCAATATGTGAAGAAATTACAGCATTAAGTGAATGCAGACATTGATTCACATATGTCACTGGTCTCATGGCTAAAAAGTCACTAAGTCCGCTTGGTGCTGCAGCATATGTCTGTTAAGCCGACATTTAAATGTGTCCACAGAGTGAGACATGACAATCGTCTCGGGCAGGTTATTTCACGGTTCCACGACACAGTTGGAGAAGAAATAATTTCCCAGATTCAATCTACCATGAGGCACAGGTAGCTTGAAGGGATGTCCCCGGAGGTTAGTTGTAGCGACGAGTTGGAAAAAGTTGTTGCACCGAAGGGCGCAGTCCAAGCCACGCACGATATGGAAAGTTTGTATCAAGTCTCCGCGCAACTGCCTATAACTCAGAGGATAGAGATTAAGGTTAGTTAGGCGGGTCTCGTATGGCAGTGCACTTTGACCTCTTATTAGTTTTGTTGCTCGCCTCTGCACCCTTTCGAGCAGATTGTAATCCTGCTGCGTCCACGGTCTCCAGGCCTGAATTGCATATTCGAGGTGCGGCCTTACAAACGTGCCAAAGACTTTGGAGAAGCAGTCTTCATCGAAAACTGCGAATGCCCGGTTGATTGCGTATGGAATTGAAGTTGCGACCTTAGCCGCCTTGCAATATTGCGTAGAAGTCTTTAGGCAGTCTGCAACCCAGACTCCGAGATCTTTCTGCGTTTCTGCTTCCCGAAGGGGCATTCCATTCAAATGGCATTGCCGCATACTAGGTGTCTGATTTCCGAGGCTCCGTATGGTACATTTGTTCAAATTGAAGAACAAGAGCCATCTGCGGGACCACTCGTCCAATCGACAAAGATTTTTTTGGAAGTTTATCTCATCGGCAGCATTCTGGACGACTATCCAGATTTTTATGTCATCTGCAAACATGGCACTATCACAGTCCAACCCATCTATACAATCATTGATGAGCAAGAGAAAGATGGTTGGTCCGAGCACCGAGCCCTGTCGAACTCCACTGTCTATGAATGTGCGCCTTGATTGCTGTTGTTCTACACAGACAATTTGGGAACGGCCGACGAGGAAATTCTCGATCCATTTGAGAAGTTTGCCGCCGATGCCCATTACTCTCAACTTGTGCAGGAGACGCTGGTGCGGAACACTGTCGAAGGCCTTCCGAAAATCAATGTAGGCCACGTGCACAGTGTGTTTTGCGTCCAGTGCTTTTGTCCAACTTTGCATTGTATATAGCAAGTTCGTTACACATGATCTTCCCCTACGGAAAACATATTGTGCATTGGACAAGAGGTTGTGACTTTCCAGATAAGCCATCAACTCCTTTTTTATGGTTTTCTCCACTTTGCAGCAGATTGATGTCAGTCTGACGAGTCGGTAATTCGTCGCAAGAGCACGACTACCGCTTTTGTAAAGGGGTGTAATGTGGGCCATTTTGCAGTCTGTGGGAAGGATTCCAGCATCAAACGATTTCTGGCGCACAAAGGATAGTGGTCTGGCCAGCTGTCGGGCAAGCTCAAAGAGCAGCTTTGCTGGGATCTCGTTCGGACCGGGAGATTTACAGTCCTTCGAGCTTTTTAGTCCTTCCAAAATCTGATTACTGCCATGAGAATTTTCGCAACTCTTCCAAAATCGCTTCTTCTCAAAACACAATATTTTTAATACTGGGATCTCCCATGTTCCCAGAACTAGATGTCATAACGTCTGCTCCTCTTGTGAAAACGGATTGGGAAACTGAGAAAAATGCTCAGATTTATTTTTACTGTCCGATATCTCCAAACCGTCATCATTCCTCACGACAGGGATGGGATTCCTGTTACAGGTGCTCTTCCGCAAATAGCTGTAGAACAGTTTCGCTTTTTTGACGGCCCGGTGGAGCAAATTACTCTCGAAATCCCGTCGTCTCCTCAGAATAGGCCCTTTCACCTTATTTCTTTGAAATTTATACTCTCTAAACGCTGCATTGTTGTTGTTTTCGCAAAACGTCTTTCACGACCTTCCTTTTTTGTTGATCTCCTTTTTGAGTTCTCGCGTCAGCCACTGAGGTCACAGAGGAGCCATCAAAAATTAAACTTCACGAGACCATTGACAGTTTCTCAGAAATCCACCAGAAAAATTCGAACAAATTAATGCATTGAAGAGAATGACAGTTCATTTTTGTCCAGTATTTCCTGCCAGTCTTGGACAATAACAGCGACACCGTCAAAAGCCCAACCATTTGGCACGTGCTCAAATTGACTTGATGACAGACAGATGGAAATATAATCTTTCAGAATGAAGGGTTTTCAGTTAAGATCTCAAAACCGACAGTTTTTAAAATTTCTAAGCACCTTGTTCTTGCCTCTTTAGAGACTGGGAGACTCGGCCACTTCTTTACCTGCCTGGAGTTCGTACTGTGTTATCCGATAATTCTGCAAGGTTAAATTTTAGCCACAGCACTTTAGAAACAGCTAAAATGGCGAAGTTGGTAAAATATGCCGCAGATAAGAATTGCGAGGACGGTCATTCATTCGGTGAAATGCATGTCTAGGCTTTCAGCTGTCACTTTTGTTTGAACCGGTGCCTAAGGCACTCCAGTTTTAAATAAGTTTTACCGAGTTATCCTGCCATCAAATCAATCGAGTTCGAAGGTTTCTAAGTTTAGTAGTTTATTCCCGACTCACTGATCCTCAAAAGGGCTGACGAGTATTATAACGTCTAGGTAAACCTGAGGAGTGGTCAGTGATGTGGGATTTTTTTCATACGATCATTCATATCCCATGTTGAGGCGAGCACTGTTTAAGCGAGGAGTTTTGTGATTTTTGTAGCCAAGGGGTTATAACACCCGTTATGTCAATGAGCATAGAGAAATGTTATGTCTACTTTTAACAGCCTAAGTAGCGCAAGACTGTGTCGGAAAACATGCGAGTTTAACATATTCGGCAAATGTTCGCCTACTTGCACGTAAAACTTAAATAGCCTTGCCTCGATGTGAAAGGCAGTAGACAGTATCCACATAATTAGTCAGTGTCTGAGTTGATGTGTTAGTGATTTATTCTGTAATTTTCTACCTACCCGGGGGTCTCGAAGGCACAAGCAGCGAAGGATCAGAAGCGGATTAAGCACGGCGCATCAGAAGCAGGCTGTCTCATCGTTCTTTCAATTTATTTGTTACACGACTTGTTGGGTTTCTTGGTCACCGAGATACGTTGTGGTTTTGAATAATTTTCTACAATAACTTTCTGAATGTCAGGGAAACTTTCGCGCCCTCTCAAATACAAATTAGTAAGCTGACAATATACCACAATCACATTAAATGACTCTCCTATTTCTGCAGATGAATTAGTCAACAGACCTGCGCAGCGCCTATCGCACTCTCGCCTCATCTCCACCTGGGTCCGCTGTCAAGACATAGACAAGAAGAGCGGAGGCGGAAGAGGGCGCAGTTGGCTGTCACGGCTGAACCCGCACCTAGGCGTACCACTTCGCACCCCCTGGTCTACTACACACACTCGATGAGGATGTTTCACCAAAAACAACACCCCAACAGGGGTCAGAAAGACGAGGATGATGATTGGACAGCCATGCTCACCACCTGTGTACCCACTGGGAGCGCAAGCGCATCTACCGGCAGGGAACCAGGTTTAGAGGAGCTGCTAGCGCAAACCAGGCTGCGAGGGCAATGGTTAGCTAAGGCGTGGCGTAGCATAGGCCAAGAAGTTTATTGGCCGGACGTTTCGGACCCTCACTGAAACCCATCATCAGAGACAGTCGTGACTGCAGCATGTGTGATCCAAGGCGGAGATTATAACGGTGCGCTAAGTGCCGTAGCTTAGAAGGTTGTCAAATGGCGCTTCAAATTAGCCCACTCATGGACTGCAATGGCTCATTCTTAGCGTGACCGCAGGCAGTATCACCCATGTGAGATGCATGCAGCCTAACCCCCATTGGGCGTAATCCTTGTGCTTGTGTTTGGGGGAGCCAGGTCATGTAAGTAGCACGCGCAGACGATGTCGGCCACTGCGCTCATTCCCAGCGCCAGACAAATGACGGACTCGGACAGTGGCCGGGGCCTGGGGACGGGAATAGAGGGTGAGGTGGATTAATCAGTGCATATCCCTCATCATAAACAATCTGACGCGCTTGCAGCTACCATGATGCACTAGAGGCCGTGGCTTGGAAGGCTGTCAATTGACGAGATAACTCGTACTTCGTACTAGTGTGTTTTTCTGTGGAGCGGCCAGCTGGTGGTCTGAGAGAAACGCTGCAATGGCTCTAAATTTGGCCTTTATGGCACTCTCACTCCGTGGGATCCGAGCCGGGGTTGGGGACATTGCCAGGGTGCGCCAGCCACCTGAATCCTCTCCCGCCTCCGGTCTTCTTGACTTCGTCACAACATCAGGCCTGGGTGAAGAGCAGGAGAGAGTGCGGTGGGTGCTGTGCAAGTCCACTATTAATATAAAAAGAATCACGCGCAAGTCACCGTGCCCACTCTAACCCCGATGTGGATCGCAGAGTGGATATCGTCGGCCACGACGGTCAAACCGTCGCTCTCCGCAATTGGCCTCCAATCCATTTTCATCCCGGCCAACAGTCCCGATCTGAATCCAATCGAAAATCTTTTTGGAATTGTCAAAAGAAATTGGCACAAAGCTAAGAAGACTCTTCCAATGCAGGAAAAATTGGATTTCATACTCAATAATTACATTTTACAATCCACCATAGATAACCTTGTCATGTCTATGTCGGACAGACTTTCTGCTGTTATTAATTCGAATGGACAATCTACAAAGTACTAATTTTTTGTATCTGTTTCTGTCCTTAATTATTTTTGACCTTTTACGCGCCCTCCTCCTTTATACGTCCTCATACGTAGCCTTTATTAACTTGGTTGTAATATAGGCGTTTCTCGAAAATGTGACTTTTGTCGAAAATTATTTATATTTATCTCAGTAAATAATATTTTCTTAACCAAACTTTGCTTTATTTCTTTGGCACATCGTTTATTTTCCGCTATCAGACTTTGGGAGCCGTAGTGTTTACCGATTTTGCGTTAAAGGCGTTAACCTGTGTTAATTCGTGACATTTCATGAGTTAGCACAGGTACTGTATGTGTCCCAGTCTCGATTCGGTCTCCGTGTGGCTCCTGTTTCATGGGTGACTCGATCCTGAGACTATCCCGACGCGTCAAACGCCGTGGATTGGAAGATGGCTGGTTGACGCTCCAACCTGTTCTACGCAGTCCGTCCAGTTGTGCGTGTTTGTGTGGAGTGGCGGACTGGTGGGCTGGGGGCCGGACTGAAACAGCTCATTACACGGCATTATCACGCATGGGCGATACGCCGCTCAACCCCCGTTGTGTGAAATCCTGGTGTGTGTGTTTGGGAGACCAGGTCGTGCATTTGGCGCGCGCAGACAGGGTCACTAGACTACTGTCAGCCACCGCGCCCATTCTCCGCTGCAGTGACTGAGGCAAGGGAATGGGAAGAGAGCTTGAGGTCGACGACCAAGCGCACGTCTCCTCACTATAAACAATCTGACGCGCTTGGAGCTGCCACGTTGCGCTAGAAGCCGTGGCTTGGAAGGTTGCCAACTGACGGGATAACTTGGACCTCGCAGTAAGCCCAGTGTTGTGCGTGTGTATGTGGAGTGGCCGGCTGGTGGTCTGAGAGTCAGGCTGCAATGGCTCCTTCTTAATGTGGCCTTTATGGCATTGGCACTGCGTGGGATCCGAGCCAGGTGTAGGCGGCACGCCTAGGTGCGGCTTCGGCCGTGTCAGCCTCCAATCTCTTTTGTTGTTTATCAAAAACCTGGTTATTTGCTGTGTGGACCAGGGGGTCTGGAGTTGAACGCCCAGGTACGGGCTCGAGCGTGCCATCCACCTGCGTCCTCCCCCCTCTCGGATCTTCTTGACTCCGTTTTGACGCTGGACCCAGGTGGGGGAGTGTGTTAGATGCGGCGCAAGTCTACTCGCACTATAAACTTCGCGCAAGTCACCGTCCCTGCCCCACCCTGCTGTGGGGCACATGGTGGACACCGTCGAAACCGACGGTCGAACTCTCGTGTGTCACAGCACATCAGGCCGTTTCGTTGGCACGTCTGGAACCTCTCATGGGGAAGGCGAACCATCTTGACGCAGCGGGGCGCTGGACTGTAGGCTACAAGCCGATGGATGCATTTAAAACAAGCAAGAAGCTATGGACACGGCTGAACCATTGGCGCAAGAAGAGTCTAATTTTAGGACAGAAAAGCAGACAATTCAGATGCAAGGATTTAGTGGTCGCGTCAAGGATCAGGTTAGGGGTGTGGAAAGAGAGGACGAGGTGGATCACATACCCAACGTTGTACTCTTCGTCCACTTAAGGCAGTCGACATTTGAAATGCTATCGCGAATAAACTTGGAGGGTGTCCTAGGAATGCGTGCAGAGATCTGAAGCCTGATCCTTCCCCCTCCTCGCCCATATCATCATCATCATCATCATCATCATCATCATCATCATCATCATCATCATCATCATCATCATCATCATCATCATCATCATCATCATCATCATCATCATCATCATCATCATCATCATCATCATCATCATCATCTTCTTCTTCTTCTTCTTCTTCTTCTTCTTTCTCTTCTTCTTCTTATTCTTCTTCTTTTTCCTAATTCCATCCGCGCCTCCATTATCCGCGCTCTCCTTCCTTCGTTCCCCAACTTCCCTCCACTTCCTCGTTTTCCATGTCTTTACCTTCTTGCCTAGTTCTCGTCCTAACATTGCATTGTCTTCCTCTTCCTGGTTTTGTTCATTCTTGCTCTCCCCCTTATCATTCCCATTGCCCTTTTCCTAAAATTCTTAGGCCTCTAAGCTCATTGTCAACGTCGTCGTCGTCGTCTCCCTGCACGTTCTTCCTTTCCTCAATCAACCCCCTGCACCTCCTTCTTATTCCCAGCTTCGTTTAACAAATGGGTAAGGCGGTGAAAACCAGATTGGTGATTCTTTTGGAGGAAAACTTATAGCAGTTTATTTGCGCGGTTTGGGAATTATTTTGCCCGCCACTTTTACAAGCGTCAGCTGTCGGTGATGACACCGATCCAACTTGTTTTCCGTACAATTTCCCTCACTTCGGCAGAATATTTTGCTTGGTAAACCACTTGCCTAATATCGGAAACAAGAAGCCCTTTCATTCCGACAAGTTTTGAGACCAAAGCTAGCTGATTCGGCGGTTTTTTCCTGACGCAGATGACATACAGTCTGAGATTTATCGTCTCGCATTTGAGCAACATGTGGCGAGCAGTGGGTGGTCCCGGCAGCGATTCAGTTCAATTCGCAATGTTTTGACTACTTCTAGGTGCTACTCAACCTGTTACCAACCGCAAGCGTCTGGTATCTCATAAAGCGACAAAATACCGGAACCACTTGAGAATTTGACTAACCGCTTTGCTCAGAAATTTTCCCGCAGGAATGTTGTACTACGTGAGTGCGTCGCAAAATTTGACCGAAGTCTTCATAGGCTAAAATGTCAGGTCCCATCGCACCGGTCGTAACACAAAATAGCGGTTCAAATAGGCACGAAATCACCTGTCGATGTGAATGCGGGACTGGCCTACAAACGGCCAAAAGCATGTTACCCCATGAGTATTCATCGGCATTGTTTGAAGTGGGTGATAAAGCTACATACCGCACGATGCTTCCAAAAAGTGTAGCTAGTCACTAAATGAGTCACGGATTAGGTGTCAAATCAATATACAGTGGGTGACCGATCTCACAAAGTGTTGGCCGAAATCCTAAAACACGTTTTCGACTAGGAAGGATTACTTAGGCGGTCTTGTAATATTGATTATCATGCGGTATAATCCTATAATATTGCGGAATTTCTAAGATGTCGGTTAGTGGATCCAGTTCTTTTCGACCTCCTGTAGAAACCGCACTCGGTAAAAATGACTAGTTAAATAGCATGCATTTTTTGCATTGATTTTTAGTGGTGTTAAAAATTCCCATACATTTTGTAGGAAACATGCACAAAAGTATGCTTTCTTTTACTTGTTTGATAGAAAATCGCGCTCTCTTTACACTTTATACCCGAAGAAAAGGCATATTTAGGCTTTGAAAAGGTTTCTCATCATAACATTTTTTAAGACCGTGCAATGTCCATTCACACAGCATCGTACCTGCCTGTTTACTAATGCTCCTCATGTAATGGACAACATAGTCCACATCCATGGCAGAACTTTCCGAGCTCTATATGGTATCTTCTCAATGTCATAGAGGAATATGTGATTTTCCTTAAACGGAATGCATGCACCTTGTAGACTGAAATCGTTAAAAACTAATGCAACGGCTAATATGGCTAAAATTGTTCGGGAGTCGGGAAACTTTCGTCGGGTATAAAGTGTAGAGGCAACATAATTTTCTACACACCGAGTAAAAGGAAGCATATTTTTGTGCATGTTTCCTATAAAATATATTTAAATTCATACGACCATCGAATTTCAATGCAAAAGGGCAGGCTACCTAAGTAGGGGTTTTTTTAACAAATGCGGTTTCTTCAGGAAGTCGAAAAGAAGTTCATTTGAAAGCCGACATCCTGGTGAGTCCGAAATATTATAGGATTATGCAGCATGATAATTAACATCCCAATCTTCCTTGTCGAAAACGCGTTTCATAATTTCGGCCAACATTTTGTGAGATCGGTCAGCCACTGCAGTTCGACTCGAAGACAAGAAGAAGACTTTTTTGCCTTAAATTTCAGATAGGAAAGTCAGCCGAAATTGCAGGAAGGACCCGATGTCCGGCAAGACAGGCCAATACTTTGGTGTAGATGCAAACGAGGCAACTAGGCCAGAATAAGATTACTGACAAAGATAGGGAAGACTGGAATCGTCATTTCTGGTTTATTAGCTATTGCTAGCCGGTCACATCCAACCACCGAGGCTGGAACTACCGATCTTGGTTAGAAATCCAACGTCCCAACTAGTGAGCCACTGTCTCGTTGTCCTGTCAGCTGCGACCGGGCATACTAACACTGGTAGAGGGGCGCTGCCCGATGGCGTTACGGAACTCACTTGTACCGTTGTGTCTTGGAACTCTCTCTCGAGCTCCGCCAGCAGCCGCGGCGGGTCTCAAGAGAGAGCCCCAAGACCCAACAGAACGAGTGAGTTCCGTAACGCGATCGGGCAACGCCCCTTACCATTGCAACGTAGTCAGATGAACGTAAATATTGGACTAGGGATGGACAGCTGAGCGGTTAGAATGCTGTCCACTATCAAGCTGTTGTTCACTTGACAGTACCCAGTAACAAACCTAAATTCTACGGGGTCTACATCACCAATAGCGATGAAAGTCGTGCGAGATGGAAAATGTTTGACCATAGTTACCAGCTTAAGGGTCAATCCATCAATGCAAAAACTCCCCCCTGGCCTGTTCAGAGTTAAATATTTGTCTGTATAGGCTGGCCAGTTACAGGAGGGGAGGGAACGGGCAAAGGAACCGCAATAAGGCGATTATCACACCAACCATGCAAACGGACCATGATACCTCGAAGATCAGGGACTGGACGACCAATCATTAAGCATGTTACGTTGTGTCAATCATATATTTGAAATACTGCAGTTTGTCGCCGATGAAGACAAGCCCCACGTTACCCGACATAAAAGAACATCTAGAACATTGAACACGTACTGTCCTGGCGTTTCGAAAGCAGACTAGTTTCGAAGGAATAGAGGACATTGGCAGAGGGGCACTCACTGATCCTTCTTGCGGAACTCACTCGTTCCGTTATGTCTTAAGGGCTCTCTCTCGAGCCCAACCAGCAGCCGCACAGCGGCGCACGATACAGGCAGAATGTTATTACCGACAAGAACAAGTGAGACTGGAGTGGCCATTTTCGACTTATTAGCCGTCGTCAGCCAGTCATACCCAACTCCGAGGTGTGGAACACCTGAAGCTCGAACTTGCGACCTGTTAGTTAGAAGTTCAACGCCTCTAACCACTGGACCACGGGCTCTTTGTCCTGTCGGTTGCGATCGGGTATACACAGCGGTGGAAGGACGCTCACCGATCGCGCTACGGAACTCACTCGTCCCGTTGTGCCTTATGGACTCTCTCTCTTTCTGGAGTTCCGCCAGCAACCGCACAGCAAGGTGTAATATAGGCAGAGTAACATTTCCGACAAAAAACAGGGGAAACTGGATTAGCAATTTCTGGCATACTAGCCGTCGTCAGCCAGTCATACCCAGAAGATTTAGAGTTCGCGTAATCTCTGTTTTGGCTGTGGTGTTCAGTACGCAGACCGTGGTGAGGAAGAGGTTGCTTGTCTAGGCCATAAACGTTTTTTCTGATCGCCTGCAAAGGATCAACATTGAATAATTTCCCTTAACCCCGTAGTGTATATCGATACCTGGCCTGGGTGGGCTTTCGTTAGCTTTGTGGTTAACATGTGACTGTAGACTGTTGAGGCGATGACGTCTTCTTTGCTTGCCCCATTTGTCACCGCAAAGGCTGTCGGTGTTGCTCCGTTGTACGTCATAACTTGAAAGTGGAACTTGCGACCTGTTAGTTAGAAGTTCAACGCCTCTAAGCACTGGGCCACGGGCCCGTTGTCCTGTCGGTTTTGATCTGGAATATACAATGGTGGAGGGGCGCTCACCGGTCGTTCTTACAGCAGAATATCTACCGGTGCTGACGGTCGCACTGGTTCATCGTTGATCAAGGGTTATCCGTTTGCAGTCGCGCAGTGGGGCGGGGAATGTTACCACTGAGACTGTTATTCCGCGACCTGACGTGACAGACCTACACGTCCGACTGCCTTCTTCTGTTTTTTTACTCTCTGGGATTATGCATTAAACTATGAGTTTGGGAAGTCAGGGGAATAAAGTCTTTGTTTCCACTGTCGGTCCGGTTCAACACCCTTATGGCGCGGTGTCAGTCTATGATGGCAATCCACTGCCGACCTCAAACTTAGTATCCTTATAAGGCCCTGGGTGCGAAACATGCCGGAATAATTGGAGGGAGTGAATTCAACTTCTGTTTTCAGTGTGACCTCGTGCTCTGGTAAGTCATCACTGGTGCCGCTGAGGGCGGGGGATGTGAATGGATTACCATTCCCGTAGCAGGACCCCTAGCATCCTAAATTCCGATGAATGAAAGTCCGCGGAAATTAAAACATTCACTGACGGTGGGGAGGTGAACTTTCTCGCGACCACCAAAGCAGTTTACGCCTCATGAGTCGTCTTTCCCTCACCATGACCCATCTCGGAAGAAACGAAGTTTCTGGCAGAGAAATCACCCGGTACTAGAATCTCTGGCTTACCAATTTCCCAACATCCCCAACTGTAAACAAGGTAAAACCGTGAAACAGTCAGTCAACGGTTCTTTGCAAATAAAAGTTAACGCTGACGTCTAAATGCCATTAGTGCTGAAGAGCGATTCTGAAAATCTGATCAGGAAAAGCCTCGAAGTCTATAGGAGGCGCATCCGTTCGCGCCATTCAGAGTCGCTGTTTTCAGGCAGTGAGGATACAGAGTAATGGTAGAGGGGAGCTCACTCGTTGCGCTATGCCTTAGGGTCCTCTCTCTCGAGCCTGTGGGTCGGTGGTTAGGGGCGTTGGACTCCTGACCAGTAGTCGTACAGCGGCGCATGATATAGGCAGAATGGTATTACCGACAAAAGCAAGGGAGGCCGTAGGACACAACGGGACGAGTGAGTTCCGTAGAAATGATCGGCGAGGGCCCCTCTGCCAATGTATAGTCCCGATCTCAACCGACAGGACAACGAGCCCGTGGCTCAGTGATTAGATGCATTGGACTCATAAATAACAGGTTGCGGGATCGAGCCTCAGGTGCTTCACAGCACGTCGTTGGGTATGGCTGGCCGGCGACGGCTAATAAGCCAGAAATGTCCATTCCAGTCCCCCTTGTCTTTCTGGGTAATGCCATTCTACGCAGATTTATGCAACAGAAATTGCAGCAGACCAAAAAGAAATGTATCAGAAGCGCAAATAAAACAAACATTTCTAAGAAAACTACCAGGGTTAAGGAAAATAACAAGATTTAGGGATGCGAACTCCACGTATTCTGCGGGCATTGCGTTAACTTCTAGAAAGACTAGATTTAAATTTACGTCAAAATTAGATTTAAATTTAGGGTTGGGACACCAGATTACTTGCCCTCCCTGGGATTTTGCCCAAGCCCATCTTTATAACCAGATTGCTCCCACTTCCGTGCCTTATCTGATTAATTATTCACACATCCCCTAGTATCATTAGGAACACGAAAACTTACTGGAGACGCAATGCAGATTCCTTAAGGAAATTTGCCACACAGACGTGATTTATGCTGACCGACAAGCGCCAGGAATGCAACCAGTTTAGATGCAAAATTTATTTCCCTACCAGAGACTTTAATCTCAGGGAATTGGAATCAACTGACGTCTAGGTGCGGAGACTTGCTGTTTGGAAAAATTTATGCGCCTGATTAGGCAATTCTGTAAACATAGTTGTTTGCCTGGTAAGTACAATTTAAAAAACCAGTCCAATCGACGGCGATGTCTAGCCCGGAAGACTGGATAGGCCATTACAGGCTGCAGACTTCTGTACGAGTCCAGTTCACTGGAAGTTGATCCACAGCCACCCTATTGCAGGCGGTTCCGGTTCTCATGTTCTGTAGGTGGACTAACTCATGAAATGTCAACAGAAATTCTGCAATGCGTTTTCGTTTCGAAAAGATTAATTAAGTAGGGTTGTAAAACTAGTCCGCCTGCAACATAATTCTATAATATTTCAGTTACCTCGAGATGCCGGCTTTCGAATTAACTTCCTTGTGGCTGCATGCAAAAGCTACACTCACTAAAAATGACTACTTAAGTAGCATGAATTTTTCTCATAGATTTTCGACGCCCTTAGAAGTTCAACTACATTTTACCGAAAACATGCATAATAATATTCATTCTTTCACTCATTCAGTAGCAGATTACCCTTTCTTACAATCGTAAACTCGAAGGAGGGGTAATATTAGTCTTTTAAAAACTTCTCCAATTCCCGAATCATTTTGAACCCGACCTGCCGTCACACGTGCATTCAGGCTTTCCATACTACAAGCCGTATATTTTCCGCGTACGAAAAACCATATACTTCTCTGCGATATAAGGCGAGACCATATGGCCATCATAAAATTTAGAATTTGATTTGACCCATATCATTACAAGCCACATTGGTTAATTCAGAGACATGACGTTTAATAAACTGCTATTTTACAGTATTAAAAATTTTCACAATCGCAAAGTTTTAAGACCGAATTATACCCTTTCTTCGAGTAAAAAATTGGAAGAAAGCGCTATTTCCTACCGAATGAGCAAAGGAATGAATATTTTTAGGCATGTCTATGAAATATAGATGAATGTTTAATGGCGCCGAAAATCAATGTGGAAAACGCGTGTCCCCAATATCGTCATTTTTTGCAGAGTATAGTTTATGCATACAGCCGGAAAGAAGTTCGTTCGGTGGCCGGTACCCTGAGGTAGCTGAATTACGCTGCAAGATGATTAGTTTTACAACGCCATTTAATCAGTCTTCTCGATGCGAAAACGCATTTCGGAATTTCGATTGACATTTCATGAGTTAGCCCACCTACTGTATCAATCACACAACGAAACTGAAAATATGAATTTAAGACGTGCTGTCTAAACTCCGCCGTGGAGCATACCAACGGCCGGTGAGACAACTTTATTAGGGGTTGTTTTTGGCCGATTTGCATAATTTATCTGATCCGGTTCTGGAAAACTCGGCGGCGTCGGTGGAATTCAAACCCACGCCCGAAAACGTCCTAACCACTTGAACGAAACTCAGGTCTGGAGTCATGGGCTCAATCACGTTGGGGTCAAGTCATCCGTTCTGTCTACAATAAAGTATGAAATCGACCCATCATAATACAGCATGCTGACTGCTTGAGCTGTCTTCAGGTAAGCCTACGGGGGAAGTGACAATGTAAGTCTGGAAGACACGGATTCTGAGATGAACTGGTATGATGAGACTTTTGCAGTTTTGGAGTAAATTCAACATTTTCTTGCCAACAAAGTCATCAGATAAGGGATTGTCTAAACGACGGCCCTGCCTCCTATGGCTGCAGTGGCTTTCAGCCTACGATGACGAAAGAACAATCTGAAGATTACACCGAAACGTATTCAGATCGACCAGTAGACTTAGGAGTCCGCCACATGGCACCTAGAGACAATAGAATTCTTCAAAAATTGTATGCACAAGGACTGAAATTCAATACAATCAGGAGGTTGTGGCCGAAGGAAGAACCCTTCATCGTAATTCGACGGTTGTAACGCGCAATTGCGACCAGGAAAGAATTAACTGAGCATATTCAGAGCCATAGCGACACAAGAAGATAGGTGCTAGGGAAATCCCTTTGCGCAGATCGGTTCACGGCAGTAGGCGTAGGTGTTCGAGACCTGAGAGACAACGTTCTGCGTACGATCACGACGCAGATGCAAGCCACGAGATGTTTCATTCACCCGCATTTTCAATCCCCCGTTGAACTCTACCATCAGAATTACCAGAAGACGACTATAAAGGGCATAGTATTAACAATCTCCTTCAGCTCACCCAGGGACCATTATGAACTGTCCAAAAAGGCGCTTATAAAGTTTCATAGGCGAATTTCAGATTACGATAAGGATTAATCACGTTCTCGCAGAACTTGAACAAGTCTCTGTTTGTCTTATTGTTGACCCGGTGAATTATCATCGCTCCAGGAAATCGAAGTTCTGACCGGTATCAAGGGTGTGGACAGCCATCGGGGATCACACATCACTTCTCCGCAGTGCAACCCATATTCCAGCTTTCCTCGACGTGGAATCTGATAAGCAAGCCCAGATTTGTGTCAGTCGTTGACGTGTTTGCGCAAGGTTGCTCCTTCTTGCTAAGCCACATCGACACCTAATCCCGCGGCATTACACTCAGGCGTCCACGACAATTTCTGATTTATGTGAAGGGATGTCGCAGTTTCGGTGGATCTCTGGTTCCAAGCCTTTGTGCGTGTGTACATACGCAGCATGGGGAGAACATTTCGCGTCCAATTCGATAACTTGGATCTCCTCACCCACTTTATGTGACGCAGACCAATCTCACTCTCTCTGTCTCCCCAAAGCCCACACGCCTGATGTAGGCGGATCAACTGCAGGCAGACAGTTAACGCAGTCGTATAATTACTCGATGAAGAGAACTGCCCTAAGCACCAGTACCGTGTAAATGAAAAGTCATTTTTTGGACAAAACGGTTATCAAGGGAACATTATTTTCCCCGAATGCGTAGAAACGTGACAGAAGGATAGCGTCACCTAATAAGTCGTAAAAAAGGAGGAAGCTCCAGTTTTAATCGGTAAATTGACAGCTTCATGTGTAAAAACGACAAGTGACCGCAGACGAGCGGAGAAGGGGATGGGGGCGAAATGACCTTTCAGTTTCTGCAAACCTCGTTTATAAGGGAGGGACATGATTCAGCTCCTAATATGACGACTGGCTATCTCAAAGTCCGTCTAATACTTGGATTGAATCAGATATTCGCGCACCTACACCAGAGTGTTCCCCCTAAAGCGTCCTCTGTTTCCGAGATATCCTGCAGTACAGCAGCAGCTTGACGCAGGACGTCCCATGGAGGTTGAATGTAGTGGTCTGTCAGAATTGTTGGAAGAAAATGAGTATTTCCGTTTTGCCTTGAATCAAAGGGTCCATAAATTATGTGGGTAGACGTGCGACGGCTAGCTCTCAGTACTTGAAAAGTCTCAGCGCCAAAAGTCAAGAAAACTGAGGTGGCAGTTTCCGGCTTAGTTGGATTCATCGGCCAGTGCCACCTCAGCTCCAAACTTAGTTCTGCAATCAGGGTGCAATCAGGTGCACGACACTGCTCCTGTAAGGATTAATAATCCCGACCTCTATCGGTGGAAGCGTTGCTGGATTCTGATCTGGTCTGCTCAACGGTAGGAAACATTTGCCTTTCGGGAGTCGTCTACATATACGCAGATTAGATGAAAACCTCAGCTGTCCAAACCGGCGGTTAGCTGTTGTTGGATAATGATGGTAGTTGGGCCAGAAATGGTCACTGCAATGTCCCACTTCCTAGCGTTGGACGGGCTTCTAACCAACAGGTCGCAAGATCGAGTTCCGGGTGTTCGACATCTCGGGGTTGGGTGTGGTGGACTGACGACGGCGAATAAGCCGGAAATGGCCATTCCGGTTTCCCTTGCCTTTGCCGACAATGTTATTCTGTTAGTCAACCCCCCTTCCCCTAATAATGAGATGAACTTCACTCTATTTTTCCGAAAAAACTCCAAAGAAGGTAGAAATTTAAGTATGGCCACTGCTTTATTGGTCAAAAAAGTTAGAATGCATGTTAAACACCCAAGGCTTTATGTTTAACAAGTCAGTATAACGAGGAACCCCATCTACACAGTTAAAGTGAAGCAGGTAGTTGGTGGGGGGCCTTGTGGGTCGGAGAGGGCCCACTTGACGTGGGAATACCCACCAAATACGGAAAAGAAGAATTCGGCGGAACTTTCGCAGACGGTGTCGAGGACTCCAGGACCGCTTTATAGGCACAACATACACGCTGAACCTCAAGGGATCGATCAGAGTAGCGAACTTTGGCATGCCTTATGAAATCCTAACTTTGAAGAACACAATAGAGGCAGTTAGGCTGTGGTCACTGAAACTAAGTTCGAGAAACGATTCTCGCTGGCTCCAGTTGTTTGCCAATTCTCCGCATCGTTTTGTTGAGATCTAGGGTCATATTTACGGGTCATTCACGTCGGATACGGGAATGCGCCTCTCCCCGGTACTACAGGTGGTCTTGCGCTACATCCGAGGACTCTACCTGATCTCCTGTCCTAACTTTCAGCCTAACCATATTCCCACGTCTTACCGTCATTCATGGTAGAGGCTTTCCACATCTGGTGCTGTGGGGCCGTACACCATAACCATCCTTCTTAGATCAAGATCAAAACGAGTCTCAGAACCATATGCCGTTCCCCGTGTGCAGCTGATGAAATCATAGAAGACAAATTGAACCGTTTTCCTGCGCACAATCCACAGAAGGCATGTGATTCCGGTGTCGTTTTTATGAAATATGGGAACTCTGCACGCAATAAATCCACCATGTCATGAACCCATGATCGGAGTTTATTTTGACCGCTACATCTCCCTCTCCCCCCGAAATCAACAAAAAGAAGAGCGGGGCACATATATCAATGTTTGAAGGAATTTACTCGTATAAATATCCATATATCTATGTCCCATTTAGAAAAGCAATCGCTTTCAGGTGAAATAATTTGTCAAAAAAGGTAGGGGCGGGAAAGAAGGACAGCAGTGCAGTAGGGAGAGACGGAACTTTGCGGCGTGTAAAACAGCCGATTTGTCACCAAGTAATGCGTCTTATGAATATCTACGAAGTGGGAGACGATATAAACTGCACCGATGAGTGCATACAAAAGCGAGTTCATATGTGTAGCCTTCGTAGACAGTACCACAGTCAAACCCGCACTTTGCATGGAAAGAAGGAATGAGAGGGAGAGAGAGGGGAGGCGTGAGAATAAGCAGACGGACGAGAATCGGTTTAACAGCAATGGAAAACGGACAAAAATGCATTTGCGCATTGTAAAAATATATATATACAACAACAAGTAGAAGAACGCAGAAGAGAGACGGTGCGTGCGCCAGAACAGGAAATGACAGAAAGCAGTCAGTGTCAC